>MJUU01020352.1:18507-41783 GCA_002080025.1 Modiolus philippinarum
TTAAACCCCCTTCACTGTAATTAGAACACAAAACTGTTCTTTTTACTTTTTCATGCTTTCCATCCCAAATAAAGTTGAAAACCAGCTTCTTAAATTTTACAATATGTTCTTTGTTTATATCTGTGACTGATGCTAGGTAGATGACAGTTGGAAGAATAAGTGACTTGACAACTGTTATCTTTCCTATCATAGTCAAATTTCTCTTGTTCCAATCATTTACAATTTTTTCTGCTTCATTCTTGTGGGAAGATTGTAGGATACGTTTTAAAAATAGCGCAATTCATAGAAGATTGTTGTTCTATGTACGTTTTACATAAATTCTATAGGAATTTAACATAGCTTGTTGATTTTTTAAGCAGTCATATTTCAAACGTTAAAAAAGCTGAAACCGATTTTCTTTCACTTTAAAAGCCAGCGATATTTCATGTACTTGCATGTTAAAATTTATCGAAATCTGGAAATACTGCTATTTACGTACCTATTACCTTAAGACGTCATAATTTTTTAAACGTCACATTTCTTCAATATTGCTTCGAATATGCCCCTTATCTAAAAAAAGCTTTATTATGGAAACCTTGTCAATATCTCAATTTATCTCAGTGTTACATATACATGTCATCGTTTTACTCTATTGTTGAATAATGAATGATTTAGGTATAATAAATCTAAAGAATACAAGTGTCTTTTTACTCCGCTAAATATTATCTTTCAAAATCTTTCCGTGTATTTTGTATACGTCAGAAAAAAATGATACAATGAGAAAATTATGCGTTAATTTAAAAACCAACACGCACTGTGACCTTTAGTTTTTGTCGCTTATTTCATATGGTAGAACATGGTCTTCAATTTCTAATAAAATCTAACGGATGGGATTATAAGTGACAACATCTACCCAAAAGCAAAAATAGAACTAATAAAAACTGAAAGTTTTGTCAAATGGTCTTCTAAGATAGAATTATTTACCAAAGCTCATGATTATAATCATTTATGCGTATATTTTATTTCATTCTAGATAACAGACTTTGAATTCCAACAATGTTGCTCACAATACAAATACAATACACCGAAGACAAAAGAGGAATTGTACTACAGAAGAATTTTTGAAAAATTGTATCCAAATCAAAGTCATATAGTACCTAATTATTGGATACCAAACTGGAAAGTTACAAACAACAAGTGCTCTGTGTAGTGGAATAGTTAACAACCATTGATGGTTTATTCAGCAAAGAATAAACGATGATTATCATATATGAATTGGGACTTCTTGCATTTGTAACATAATTGCGCTAATTTAAACAATTATTTATTGAAAAATCAAAGGCAAGATGAATTTATATATAAATACTCAGTTTTCAGGTATGAAGAAAAGCCGCTGGATAATTGCTAAAAAAGTATATTTTACGAAAGGATTTTGCCTAAATCATTTTAAATCAACACTCTTTATTGTTGTTCTTCATCTTGAAAGTCACCATGAAGGCTTCAGTGATGATCTTTGCTCATACCTCAAAGTTCAAGACAGCCCCTAGCACCAGTTTGAACGAAATCCATTGTAAAATGTCGCGCAACGCTACATCTATGTTTTTTTATTACGAATAATTACGGATCGTAAACAAACATTTAAATTAACGAGTAAATTATTCTTACAATCGTTTTCATCCCTTGCCCAACAAAAGACTCATGTAGACAATCACAGCATATAAACAACCACAGACCAAAGGACACTCATCATATCAAATGCAAGAAAATGACAAGATCGTGACTATTGGCATTATAAAAAGAATGCCAGAAAACATTTTGAATTACAAAAAATAAAACGCCAAAACTTGAAAGTATGATAGTGTATCTAAATGAGATATTCTCGCGGGAACATGCGCATCATAACTGAAATATATAGATTGATATAGCAAAGATAAAAGTTAACACTTACAATGGCCGGAAATAATAATCACATGCCACAATCTACTACGGAACTGCACAGAAAAAAGCATACATAGCGTACTTCTCTCGCTCCGGAAATCTTTTACGGACTCCATACTGCAGGAGAGACTAACTCCAATCTTAATTTTGTTCTTCATCTTGAAGTCAACATGACAACTCTAACAATGAGCTTTTCTCATACCCCAGCACAAGTTCAAGACACCCCCGGTTTGAGTGGAATGCATTTCTTAATGTCGAGCAATGCTACATCCATTTTCTTGATAACTCATGGATGCGGTATCTCCAACAAACATTACATTAACTGGCAAAGTATTCTGACAACTACTTTCATACCTTGCCCGACAAATAGACTGATAATAGATAATCACAATAAATAAAAACAATAGGGTACTCATCAGTCATTTGCAAGAAAATAACAAGATCGTCACATAATAAACACAATTGTCAGACTAACGTTTTGAATTACAAACAATAAAATTCCAAAATGTAAAAGTATGATAGTGTATCCATATGAGATATTTATTTCACGAACATGTACACCAAGATTGAAATATACAGAAAACATACATCTCTCGCCTGCGGAATCGTATTGTAGGACAGGTAACTCCAGTATTAAATTAAAACAATGAAATATCGAGCAACACTACATCCATATTCTTAATTTATAATCGGATCGTCAACGAACATAAAATTAGCTGGCAAAGTGTTCTTACAGCTGTTCTCATCTGTTGCCCGACAAAAAGACTAACAGAAGACAATCAAAACATATAAACAACCACAGACCGCAGGGTACTCATCGAGTCAAGAACAGGATTCGCCGTTCCAGAAACTAAGGAATTGTGGGTACTGTGATTGTATTTGAATTTTTGGTGTACGAACAATCGATTTTCGTCCAATGACGTTACGTTATTTACGTTATTAACCAATCAATGTTTTTTGGTATACGCTCTACTCACAATGCTTAAGTTTCTGGAAAGGCGAATTGTCAAGTGCTAAAGTTCAAGACGCAAAAAGACAAAGCAAATGAAAAACCACCGTAAAATTGTCGACCGTTATAGTCTTGACTTGGTACAGGCATTTCAAACAATGGGTTAAACCGATTTTATGACGCGCGAAACCTCCCTGTACATTATGGAACGGTCAAAGTTGGCAAAACAAGATCCTGGGATGTGGATATTATAAACAGAATACATATAAAACATTATTCGCTCGATTCTCTTCGTACATTTTTTTTAACATGACAAATATTGTTTTTAACTTCTTTTCGTTCAACAGAAAGTAAATTTTATGTAAAAAAGAATGAAATGTGATTGGCTGAAGGAAAAAAGATTTGTTGAAATAGAAGAAGAGATATGTAATTTACAGGCAGCAGGCCCATGTTATAATCTTTGTACATTTTCAGATCCACATCGCTACTAGGATGGTGTTATTAAGGTGGCTCACTCGTCACATTTTTTAATTTGTGTCAGATTTCGGAACTCCTCTGGTTTTCTCCAGTTCAATGGCTTTTGCAAACGAACCCCAATTTTTAATTCATGAATGTCTTCTATAGATCATATTAAGACTCCTGACAAGTTCTTATAAAATCATTGATAGATCTTCCTACCTTTTAGACAAAAAAATAGTCGTAATGTTAAACTAAGGGAAAATCCAGAGAAATACATTTCCCGTCAAATATCTCCATTAAAAGCACACGGACCTATATATTTCTTTTTACCATGTCATTGAGTCAACAATGCTTAATCAATTAAATGGGTTTCAAGATATACTTGATATAAACAACATTAGGAGTGAGCCTTCTTAATGAGTATTTTCGGGGATAAGTAAACTCTATCATGTTCCTTTTTACATTCACAACGTTACAACGGTAATTTTCCCCATCGAGGTTCTGGTCATAGAGTTTTGTTAATCACCTGAACAAACAGAAAAAGGGGTTTATTATTGTTCCTTAGCCATTATTAAATCATTAAAGCATTTTTATGTATGACTAGAAAATTAAATAATCACTATAGTTGCATTTAAACAACATGCTTATCAAACTGAAAACGAAAAGAAGAACATGATTGCTTCAAGTCTGAAGATTTTTAGTGCAATGAAAACCAAGATCGAAGCAAGCCAGGTGTAAAAATTATATACTAAAATGCAGATAGAGAAACAACATACAGAAACTAAGTAAACGGAGTTCATAGGTAATGAAATAAAGCACCAGAATTTTTCATCCTGCTGTCAATTTTCAAATTTCAAATTTATACGTAAATATCCTTTAATTCGAAAAATGGCTTGGCCATGGGCCTCGCTGTCTACGCATAAAATATGGTTTTCGTTCTATTGTTTTTCCTATTGTACATTTTACTGCAAGACATTTGTGCAGTATATATCAATAGTTTTTATTACAATTGAATATCTAAATACCAAAGTAACTGTAAATTTTGAAGAATGAAGTGTTTGCCTGCATTTATATAATTATTTGTGTTACTTTGATTTTTTTAAATTCTCTTTGAATTACATCATTACTATTTCATTTTATTCATATATTTATTGAATTTTATAGTTATTTGTTCATTTTTGTTCTCTTAGCCCTGTTTAAAACCTGTCCTAGATGATTTTTGATTGTAAGCAAATGTTAAAGATCAATTGCAAATTTCATATTTATTTTAGCTTAATTGATAAATTAATATGAACTGTGGTTAAGTGATGATTCAAGTACACTTCACCCACGAAGAGGGAAGGTCATATTTACACTGTAACCGAAGGTCTAAATATATATTGAAATCAATATCGGATCTATTAATTGACAAAGGATAAATAATCACATCTTGACATCTTGATATTAATTACATACATATCAATCCATAGTGTAAACGGCTGTGCTTGGTTTCCGGTTTGATTCTTATGCAAACGTCAACCTAGCTATCGTGTGACGTCACACCTGGGGAAGAATGCTGATCTAATTATACTTTATGAAATTAATGTGCCTAAGCCAGTGCATATTTTCATAAAATTATATTTACCTCATGTGCCAAGAAAGAGTATTACTCGATCTTCATCAAAGCTTAATTCAATGAAAGAAAATTATGAATATCCCCCACCCTTCCCCGCCCCGCCAGTTTTTCTACACAGCAAGCAGGAATTATGACTGATGGACCAGGGAAAGGGATGGTGTGTAAAACTCAACGTGCTAAAGCTTCAGGCCAAGTATCAAATAAGTCTTAGCTGAGAAATCTTTTTTTGACGAAAATTTTAAATACATGTATGAAACAATGAACGATAAACAGTAGACAGTCACGGACCTAGAAATCCGATCTACGATACTAGCTTCAAACCAAGTATCTTAGCATGCTTAAATAAACCTGCCGAGAAATCAATGAAAAATTTGCAAACAGGCAGTAGATGAGATATGTACCTGAAAAGAGGGGGCACGGTACATTTTATTGTAATATCAACTCATTCCTACATACAATCGGCAATCCCTAAAGAACATTTTTTACGTACAATTGATTTGAAAATATATCAATGAAAGAATAGGTTTAGGTTCATTAATTGTTGTACCCGGAAATTAAAATAGGACGTTTCAAAATCGCTTAAGAATTGCAATCTCAGCGTGAAACTGTATCGCATGGCATTAAAAAGAAAGCAGATAAGTTACAGGTATTGAAAAGGGAAGGTCGATACAACATTTTAAAAAATTCTACAGACAAGATCTTTGACGAAAATTTACCGGACGTAGGGGCAACACTTAATATGACCGCCGCCTTATTGCTGGGGCATAGAAATGATAAGATATGGATAGAAAATATGGTAATTATTTCATCGACGAATTCAACTTTCGAAAAAGAGGGGGTTTTTTCTTTTTGTCATTTTTTTGTGTAATATTTTCACGAAATTTTCAGAAAATGGTGTACTATTCCCGATTCCCTCCACAGGATTCGTCAATACATTGAGTGGTCGGAATATTACAGCGTACTGTATGAACTAGAAAGATCTCACCTACATCAATTTCTTATTCAGGAATGGTTAAGAAAATCATTTGACAAAATGTTCAAAATACAGATAAAATATGCAGGTTTGATCGTAAGAACACTATTGCAAATACATTTGTGACCTTGGTTTATCCCTTGATCTTCAACACGAAATTGACAATAGAGGTACACTACAAACAAAGCTGCATCACATACGCGACGACTTCACTTTTCCAATAATCAACTCATCTTTTCTATGTAGCAACATTCCAACAGCACCAGCACATGAAGTTTACATCTTACAACACATTCCCTACTCAAGGACCTGCGTCATAGATACATTGACTTCCTTGATAGAGTTCGAATGCTCACAAATATGCTACTTTAATAAGGGAGTGTTACCCATACTTTGGAGTCGTCAGTTACAGAATTTTTACGGTTGACATCACGATCTTGTGGACTGCTATGGGGTTTTAAATATGTCACAGATTACAACAGATCTTTCTCTTTACAGCTAATTAATTTTTCCTCTACTGTACTTGACTTTACTACCGCAATTGGCATTTTCAATAAGGCGGATGTCTTATAAGAAGCAGAAGATACTTTCTTTACTGATGCGCCTAATCTCACCCAAGGTTTCTTATTCGGTCCGTGTTGTTCATCTTTGTATGTGTTTCTTCATCTTTCTTTTCCATGCTGTACTCATGTTATGTCTTTGTTTTTTTTGTTTTTTTTTTTCAATGTTGCCATTGTCCTTGAATTATTCGTTTTTGGTTCGATTCTCACTTACATATTTTACGAAAGGATATGGAGTAAATGAACATGAGACCATAACACATATGTTAACTCCAACTGCATTAATTTCAATGAGCTGTATGGCCATTTCGGAAATTTATTCATGTACATTCATGTACATTTCCCAACTGATTCGCTACTCAAGGACCTGTGGTAGATACATTGACTTCCTTGATAGAGTTCGAATGCTCACAAAAAGCTAATTAAACAAGGGTATGTTACCGTAAAAATTATGTAGTTACATCAAATCCACATTTTTTTCAAACCCAATTTAAAAGGAAAAGTATACTACGATGAAAAACAGGTGTGCAGTATGCTTGATTTTCTACTTAATACTGTATTTGACCCATTTAGAGGTGTTTTTTTATCAACAACAAGTTGTCATATCAATTGGCACTAATTGTGCTCCTCTACTCGCAGACTTGTTCTTATATTCTTACGAGACTGAATTTCTCCAGGGACTCGTAAAAGATCATAAAATAAAAGATGCTTAATCCTTCTCACTTATAGATATATCGATGATGTTAATTCAATCAAAAACGCATCTTTTGCCAAATGGATCCCATTGATATATCCACCAGAACCAGAGATAAAGGAAACGATAGAAACTACTAGATCTACATAAACATCTTGGACTTACATATCGAATTTGACGAAAATTATCACCTTAGTACTAACATTTACGACAAATTTCAAATTATCAATTTCCCTAACATTGACAGACATTTTTCAGCATTGCCTGCTTACGGAAAATATATTTCACACCAAATTCGTTACGCAAAGGCAGCACAAATCATACAGACTTTCTCATAAGAAAGTTATCTCCACGACCGCCTTATTAATCAAGGCTTCAAAAAAATACGTCTCATACTATCATAAAAAAATCTTTAATAGATATTAATCCCTTGTGGAAAATCTTGTTGTTTCGGTCCGAACCGATTGAAAATACTTTTTTACATAGTACTTGGATGATATTTTTTTTTAAGTGTCTCCGATCTTTCAATAAAAATTGCTCTTGAGTTGCTACTGGACACTACCGCTATGGAAGGTGAGGTTTGGCGCGCAATAAAACCGGTTTAACCCACCATTTCTTTTGAAATGCCTGTACCAAGTCAGAACCATTGCAGTCTACAATTGTTACGGTGTTTTTCGCCTCATTCGTCTTTGTCTCGTGGACTTCGGCTCTTGACAACTGTATTCGGTAATTTTGTTACTGCCTCTATTTACTTGACATCTTATCAGCGTGTCATGTAGGCATCATTGGGATAAAGAAGTGGTATTCAAGTGAGAAGAATTTTAAAGAAACTACAATGTACAAAGTAAAAAAGGTAGACGAAATATTCATAAATAATGCATATATTTTCTTAGAAAAATCTAGAGCAATGTTAGCTCTATGTGATATCCTTGCAAAGGGACCCAAATTCCGTGAACCACGATCCATCAAATGGGGAAAAAAAATTAAACTCCTTATGGATGCTGCAGAGGACTACGCCAGAAAATTTATTAAACGTGAACAAGACGAAGACCCTTTTTCTCTTCGGAGTGGATTAAGGCTGTGAGGTCCATGATTTTTAAACGAATTTGTCAGCTACGAGGGTCAATGAGAACTAAGGCATCAACCATTTTCCAAAATGTCGATGTTGCCAGATACTTGTCCTCCATTCATGACAAATATGTTGTTGTTCCGGCAGATAAGGCTCCTAATAACATCATTTTCATATTTAAAATCATTACATCGAATGTTTAAAGAAAGAACTAGGCATTGTAACCCCAGGGTAATCCAACCTACACTGCTACTACTCTGTCTAAGGAGGAGATATTACAGAACCATAAATCTGTTTTGCTTTCATTTGGGATTTCAACCAAAGATGAAGACACCAATCTTTTTTCCTTGTACTGGGTACCAGAATTACACAAATGCCCATACAGACAACGGTACAACGCTGGATCTGCAAAATGTTCCACGAAACCTCTTTCTAAGCTTTTAACCTCCATCTTGACAGCCGTAAAAGAGGGACTTCAAAAATACTGTGATACTAGCTTTTCAAGAAGTGGTGTAAATGAAATGTGGATATTAAAAAACTCTAAAGATCTGCTCGACATCCTTAAATCGAGATCATTATCGCATTGTAACAGCATTAAAACTTTTGACTTCTCCATACTTTATACTACCATTCATCATGAACAACTGAAATCTCGGCTGAAAGATATAATTCATAGATGTTTCTCCCGTAAGAACGGCGAACGAAGATATAAGTGCATTGTTATAGGCAAAAAAACGAGCATACCTTGTGAAATCAACTCAGAATCAAAGCAAAAATACACAGAGGAAGAAGAGGTTAGAGTTCTGATCGACAATATATTTATCCAGTTTGAAGGACTGGTTTTTCAACAGACCATCGGAATTCCAATAGGCACAAACTTTGCATCTCTTTTAGCCGATCTGTTTCTCCAGACTTATGAGACTGAATTCATTGAAGTGTTTCTTCAAAACAAAGACAAAAAACTGGCCCAGTCCTTTGATTTCAGCTTCCGTTATATAGATGATATTTTATCATTAAACAACCCTCGCTTTGGTGATTTTCTCCATCTTATTTATCCAAAAGAGCTTAAAATTAAGGATACTACAAATACTTCCACATCGGCCTCGTTCCTAGACCTTTACCTTGAAATTGAGAACAGAGGTTCATTACAAATTAGGCTGCATGCCAAACGCAATGACTTCACTTTTCAAATAGTCAACGTCCATTTTCTTTGTAGCAACATTCCGAAAGCACCAGCATATGGATTTAACATCTCACAACTCATTCGCTACTCAATGGCTTGTGGTCGTTACAGTGACTTCCTTGATTGAGCTCAGTTGCTTACAAATAGACTACTTAAGCAAGGATACGTTACCAAAAACTTAAAGTCATCATTACAGAAGTTTTACGGTCGACATCACGATCTTGTGGGTCGTTATGGGATATCTGTTTCTGAGATGACAACATATCTTTCCCTCTACAACTAAGTTTGTTTTTCCTCTATCGGATTTGACTTTACTACCGGAGTTGACATNTTCAACACGGCGGGTGTCTTATAAGAAGCAGGAGATGCTTACTCTATCGGTACACCTGATCTCACTCATGGTTTTTATTGGGTCTGTGCTGTTCATCCGTATGTGTGTCTTCATTTTTCTTTTTTGTTCCATACTCAAGTGGTGTCCTTGTTTCTTAGTGTTTCCGATGCATGTTGCCATTGTCCATAGGTTGTTCGTTCTTTTGACTGACGAACCGTTTTCACTTACCTTAGCACTCTAACACTATAAAAGTATCTCACTTCTAGAAAAATATCACTTTGACATTTATATTTATATTTTCGATACTAATTTCCTTTTTGGATATGCCTTTATTTACTGATTAGTTATTTAAAAAAATATCATTTTGGCATTCATGTACTATTTTGATATCCACTTAAGAAGTATATCCCTAAGGAGTAGTCAGGGGTAGTCAGTACTTTGGTGTTGACCCGAAAGCCGGTTTTACCTCGAAACTTGCAATATCCATTTTTTTAAACGGAGTATCTCCCTCATCCAAACTTTATTTTCAGCTGACTTTGGCTTCCTATTCGGATATTTTTTTATTTGTTCCCTATCAGGGTAAATACATCTGGGATTTTGGTCTTCCAAGTGTATAGTTTTTATCTGCACTTAAGAGACATAAGTTATCGAAATGGTCATTGTAGAAACTAAATTTACAGTAACTTCGGTATATAGTTGACATTTTTTTAATTGTCCAATCTTCATTTCCTTAATAGCGTCAAAATAAATGTTAAGATTACCAATATTTTTTATACTTGAAGAAAAAATCATCAGTATCGACTACTCTCATGTGCCTCTATCAATTTAAAACCATTCTTAAATGTTTCTAACTGGATAAACATTGATATATGTCTGACAATACATTCTGAGAAAATTGTGCTTGGTGCTGTATTGACAGATACATGAAAAATGTAAACGTTGGGGTAGTTATGTTGTCATTTATGGAGGTAGACCTAGTTTAAGGGACATTACCCTAAAAAATTAAATGTATGTTTGCTAAGATCATTTTTGTAACTATATCCTAAGCTTCTTTGTAACATAGATTATTTTTATTCTTGTTCACATAGATGCTTAAAAAGCATCGACGAAAAGCCCTGTTTTAAACGCCACACTGATTTTAAGAGTTATCTCTCTTAACCTACGTCTACTACCTTAAGTATCAGTCCGTCGAAGAAACAGGCAAAGTGCATTAGTGCGGTGGCACCTTGTTGGAAAAAACTCAAGCTGTTGATATTTGATTTTAATAAAACTAAACAAAAATCTTCATTTTCATAGATAAAAGTTCTCTGTTCTTTTGCCTTTTTGAGTTATCAGAGTCCAAAATTTAATTACATTTTATAGTGAAAAGTACGGGAAATTTATCTCGCCTTTTTTTTCTCATTATAACCAGTCAATCAATTATCTCGAGACCTAACATATATTCGAATGTAAAAACTTTTTACAACTTGGGTTGTGTTTTTATTAATAATTGAATACAACTATGCCAAAAAAGTACAAAATCTAAATTTTTTATGTGCCGCCTACTGCCTGACTTGTAGCTGGAATACTACTTTTAAAATAGACGGGTCATTTATATTCGAATTTTACCGATAGTCTGATCTTCATATTAACCGTTATTTTTTTTAAACGGCCGTCTTTTTATTGAATAAGCGTGAGATTACATAAAGACGTGTATGATACAGAAGAAAAAAGTTTTATTTCTTATCTATAGAATATCAATTTCACCAAAGATAATAAATGTTAAAATATTCGATCTTAATTGTGATGATACTTGAGACCAGATGTTGTTAACAATTTTTATAGATGTATAACGTATCTCATTGAATGTATCACGTCTTAAAACTAAAATGAATAATGATATAAAAGAGGACTTTGATGACAGAAAAAGTAAAAAAGATTTCAAAATGAAGTTTTTATGGAAATATTTTTCGCTGTTGTTTACTTGTTTTATATTAACTTTGGTTTATATCTATACTAAACCTGCATGTATTTCCGACGATATTAATGAAACAAAAGATATACTAGGTGATAATGAAATTAACATGGAATGCTGCAATAAAAAGGAACCACGAATTGTCATTGGTCCAGGTTAGTATAATAAAATATCGGATTTAAACAATCTACATATAAACGCAGAGTCCAAAAATCTGAGATAATTCGACAATTAAAACACAATCGTGTTCTTTCACGGAATCCCATTACATATACTTGCGACTACTTTCAGATTCCTATATGAAATCTATATCAACAGGTCTAATCTGACTTTTTTTATTTATTTATTTTATTTTGTTTTATTTATTTATTTAGTTCTTGAAATTCATTAGTTTTGAAGATTTGAATATTTTATTCGTATGCTTTAGGGGCGTGCCGTGTCTTTGGTTTTCCATCTCCTTGCAGTGTCTCTTGACTTTGACTTATGAAATCTACTTGTGCAATGATCATTCTATACTTTAAATTCGCCTTCCAATTAAAGTGATGGTGTTGCGTCAAGAAAATAATCTTCACCAATTTGTCCATTTTCACATTTTTTTATGATTAGACTAACATGACTAAAGCCTTTTATATCTGTTGACCAGATCTTCTTATATTTGTGTCTGACCTTCAATGTAGGCCACAATAAAATTATAAAAAAAATATGTCGACAATTGGGCAATATGCTTATTACGCAAAGAATGCATGTAATGTCCAAGTTTTTCTGGATTTTTTTTATCAGTTTTTTGGGCTTTTTTAAACAACATTGCCATGAAAACGTGGATTAGATTACCCTTAGTAATATGCTGCTTACGAGTAACGCGATATTACGATATAAAATGTTGATTTCAAAATTTAAGCTTGCTATATATATGAAATAAAGTTATTTGGCCGATAAAAGATCCAGTTTTGTCCCACCATACTATATATCGAGGCATTCAGAAGTTGCAACCCCGAAAGTCCCGTATATTTGTTGTCCTTTTTCATACAAGTAGACAACTCCATACTTCTCATTTTTTCACAAATCATATGTGACAATGGAATGTTTACAATCAATATCAATATCATTTTGAAGTTGATTTATTTTCTTTTGATAATTTTTCCATAACATTGTATAGCGCTAACGCTGTCACAATAGGACCTTACCGACAAGACGTCCATGTAATCTGTTGCATTTATCTGACAAAGTAGATTTCATGATTGATCTTTTATTTGGAAATAACCAAAAATCAATGATTTTTTCTCTAAAATATGTGTACATTTTGATTGCAATAGTTAATTATATCTCTGTGGTAGTACTTTTATTTATGGACGTCAATTTTCGTAGTTCCATAAATATCACTACACTGAACAATCCTGAATTAACAACAGTGAACTTCCCGTTTTTGTGCAGCACTATTCCCACATCTTCGGCTCATGGCGTATATATTCCGCAATTCATTCGCTATATATGGGTCATTCTCAAAAATTGTCGACATCTGTGTTATTCGGTTGTGTGCGTGATATACAGTTTTTTTTCACTTTTTAAAATTTTCAGGATGTATATTGGTAATGTATGGATTGATTTGCAATACAAAATTAATCCCTTTATGTCTAATTCTTTGTTTAATTTGACTCAAAAAGTGGCAATTTTGGTAAAAATCTGTTTGTGATTTCGCCGTGATAGCAAAGATATGTCAAGATACATTTTGTATCTTTAAAAAATTCAAAATTTCAATATTTATTTTCTATCAAATAATTTCTTTTAAAATAACACTATAACGAAATCAAACACGCACGTATTCTATGAAAAAAGTACAGGAAAACATGTTTGCTTTTGGCCGTGTCCCTGTTGTTACTGTTACTGTAACCGTGCAATTCAAGTAGGAAGTAAGGACTATCTCTCTTACTTATTAATTGAGTGCCTTCCTGAAGTACTACTTCATCTTTGAAGTATTGGATATTCCATTAGGCACTATGATGCTATTCAAGTCTAAAAATCTACCTCTTAGGTATGCAGGGTAACACCGTAATTTTATTTCTGTCCTATTCGTTACTGCATTTTATATTATTCGTCATATTCATTTAGCACCAGCTTGTGGCCAGTATTTGTATTTTGTGATTTGCTTTGCAGAACAAGCTGATCCGTTGTGCAAGGGAACATAAATGCGAATAAAATTGGATTTAGTAATGTATATGTCCCTTGTGTAACCGTCCCTTGTGTTACGTGACACTAGTGACCAAATTCGTAAAATCAGGGGCTACAAGTTGATTCTAAGTAACATTGTTTGAGAGGAAGACAAAAACAAATGCAATCACCCCTTGCACAATACTTTTCTAGTTCATCTTTTTGGAAACACAGGTCCTTATTCACAATAGTAAGGGGTTTTGAAACATTATACAGACAGTAACACAAGTGAAAATTTAAAAAAGTAACAGAAGTTACATTTTAAGTAACACAAGAGGCATACATGATTGATAACTCAACGATGCAACTTCGCTATTACGATCGAATACAGAGCAAATTTAAAAGTAAATAGAGCAGTGAATCGGTAATTTTATACTTCTTAATTCGATTGTTTTACAAAACTAAAAGATCTAATGCACAAAAATCTGGTAACAAAAGTAGCCGAAACATTAACATGCAAAACCAAATCAATTTTGACGTGCTAAAATTCATTTGGGTTAGTTTTTCCCTATGATTCTTGAAAGAAGGGAGTAATAAATGACTACTTATATGTTTTCATAAGTAAAAATAAATGTGAAAACTTTCAAAACACTTTTAATCGATAATGTTGTAGACATTAAATGTCGCACGTGTTACCAAATGTCCCTATTGTTACCTGCTTGAGCGATTGCAGGGTGCCTGGATGTAATTTTTCTCTTCAAGTAGATGAAGTAATTGACCTCTTCTTTTTCATTAAGTAATAAAGATTAGAACGCTTTATCATTTTATAAGAAGAAAACAATGTCTAAATGTACTCGATACAAGTGTCCATGGTGTTACAAAATGTTCCCTTGTGTTACTGAAATTAAAATTTGTATTATTTTCATGTTTCAAATGAAAATTTTGATTCTCTTTCAATGAAAATGTTGGGTTCATCGTTCCATCTTTGGGCCATCAAACTGAAATGATCATATTGTAAAAATATAGAGACAGTATTTTATTTTTAATGGTAGAAAGTCACTAGTGTTACCAATTGTACCCCTGGTGTTACTGACCAGTTTTTGACAAACTAGAAATTTGTAGCTCAACTCTAGCTATATATAGGGGTTAAAATTAAGAGGAAAGATAGAATATGCTCTAGGTAATGATATAAACGATAACACATTTTTTATATTTAAAATAATTAGTAAATCAGTGTAAAAATTTTAGGTCTAATCCCGTTTGTGCACGCAAGAGACTTGCAAAAAAAAACCACAAAAAAAAAACAATTGTGTAAAATAATTAAATCGAGACAGTACCATTTTATACCAGTGACTCTTTTATTTGTTCATTATATCAAGAGGGTTACAATGACAATATTCTAATAACATACGTGATTTTTATCATTTTTCTTGACAGTAACACAAGGGACACTGGCTGGTGGCAATGGTCTTATTTTTCAATTAAAATTTATTTTTATGGATTCAAAGTTAATGCCGAGCTGTTGTTTCTCAAACTTCAAATGATTAAGGACTCAAAAACCTTAAAACTGAAGCAAAATGACCAATTTGATTTTTTTTCTAAAATCATCCTCAAAATATTGACGATTTATGAGAATAACCCATATATAGCAGTATATATACATCCCAGGAACAGCAAAGCCTTCATATCGCTAGTATGATTTTAAGAGTGAACAATCTTTTGATAGAAAGCTTTATGTTTTCATCCTGATATCATTTACACTGATTCACGTATCTATAGAAAACACTTTGTAAAATAGCGTTAAACAATAACGGATTAATAAATCAAAGGGTGTGGTATCAAACTCACCAAAATAGGCTTGTATTGTAGAACTTAGTTACATGCACATTTACTCTATATCCCTTCATGCCTTATTCCACTAGATGTTGACTCCCGTGAGAAAAAGTAATCTGCTGTCTTGTCGTATGGAAAGAAAACCTTGCTTTCTGTACTCAAACTTTTTCCAACAAAAAGCTGTCATTAAGTAACCCAGAATCGATCGTGTTTCAAGTATTATTTCCCGCTTTAGCACCCTCCTTTTTATATATGGTTATAACAAATATTGCTACTCCGTGTGCATTTTTTTTTTGGAATATTTATCATCAAACTTGAGGTAAATTCACTTTCACCTGAATTTATCTCTTTAATCATACCAATTTTGCGAATGCTTTAAATTCTCTCAAAAAAGATTTAAATAGGTCATCTGCTATACACATTATAAAAATAAAATCATTTCATACTTTTAGATGAAAATTTTCGGCCAATAACTTGTCATTTGAATGTAGTTTTGAAAGATTTTGATTTTTTTTTGTAGTTTTTTTTTAATTCGAAAAAGGGGACCTCCAGAAGCAAACGAAACTAGCTGCCATTCGGAAGGACAAATGTTTATACAATCCCAACAAAAATGGTTTTGGTTCTCGGTGTCTTTCGAGTAGTACCGTTTTCCCAAACAATAATGTGAAATGGTACAAATGGACATATAAAAGGTTATTTACATCCATGTTCGAATGCTAATATGTCAGAAAATATACAAGTGTGGCAAGTATTGATTTTATTCCCAGGAAGTGCACTTACCATGCAAGAGAACACCTGACACGATTTTCGAAAACCTTTGGGCATATTGAAAAATGACCCAACGTAGGAACAAAATATACTGCTAAATGGTCATACTTCATTTCGTCCATATATTTGACCATTATAAGAGAAAGTAAAGAACAAGAGGATTGTGCTAGTATTGTTGTAAGTTCATAACTATTTTAATGTTTATGAGTAACAATTCACTGCTTTTTTGTCTTTTTCGGTTGCATTCTCTTACTGATTAAATTTATGATCTTCAAGTCTTATTAACTGTCTAATATACTGCAAAATATCTCTGTACTCATCAGATTTCAAAGTGTTCACGCTAATATTTTATTGATATCGTTCATGAATTGAATATTGGTTCAGCAGGTGAATGAAATGAGTGCGGAGGCAGCAAAAGTATATCAAAATTACCTCAACAGGTGGCTTTCTAAATTGATTGGCACATGTGACATTTCTGAATTGATATTTCTGAATTGATTGACTCAGTTGACATTGCTAAATTGATTGACTTGTGCGACATTTCTAAATTACATCACTTTCTTTGTAGGAGAGGGTGGAATTGGCGTCAATATTGATGACAGTAAATTATCTGAGGCTGATAGACGAATAGATGAAGAAGGAAGGAAAAAACATTTTGTCAGGGCCTTTGTCAGCGATTTCGTGTCTCTCCACCGAACTTTACCTTCAAATCTAGTGGAAGAAGAGTAATGTATTAAAATTTCTATAAATGTGTTCAAATGCTACGAACATTTCTTGACATTAATTTTAGATATTGTCTAACCAAAAGACAGAAAAGCTTCACATGGACAAACAAATTTGCAAGTCAACAATAAGGTCTTTCTTAGTACATATCAGTATATCTTAATTTCTTTCAGAACAAAATTTGAAATTCAACTCTTACAAGATTTATTACTGGATTATATCAAAGTTGTCCGATCAGAAAATAAAAGCATTCTAGATCTTGAGACATACGCTCCACAGTTTTAATGTCGAATTCAATTTACTTTTGTAACTTATGAATGAACGATGGATTTCCAAATGTTTTGATTTGATCTGCACTGAAGAGACATAAGTTGTCGAAATGCGCAAATGCAGAAACTTAATTATCAGTAACTTTAGTATTTTGTTATTTAATCCAATCTTGTGAATGTAAGAAAGTGGATTACAGGAAACATCTACAATGGCTGAAAATTACAGTCACATGCCACAATCTGCCGGGAAAAAAACACAAACAAGACAAAAGACAAACGTAAACAACGATAGGAACTCGGGGTGGCCAGACTTGGTACCGGCACTAGCAAAAGCCAACGGAAGGGTTAAACCGTTTACGGGTACCCAACCTCCAATTTTTCCGTCCCGTTTTCCTATAGTGTAATAAAGATACGAAAAACCCAATACAGGTAGACTACTAACACCATGACCACAATCTCGAAAGGAGAGAAAATGACAATACGTAATTTTAAAGATGGGTCAAGGAGTGCTCGCCAAGGGGTGAGGCATATTTTCCCAAGCTAGAAAAAACGCTGTTGAATCAATTTTAATTCTACAACGAATTTTGAATGATTTAATATTAATTAAGGTGAAGAACCACAATAATAGAGTTTTTTTTCCAATAAAGTGTTCGTCTCTTATGATTTCAAAATTATCAATTTCCCTAACATGGACAGTAATATTTCAACTTCTCCTGGTTATGGAGTGAATGTTTCACGATTTATTCGTTTCGCAAGAGCTAGAGCTAATCATCAAGCATAGATATCTCCGTTGAGCTCTTTATTAATCAATACTTACAAGAATACGCCAAAAGATTCCCAGTGCGAGATTTATGCTCTCTAAAAATTTCAGTTATAGTATACATGTTTTTTTTTTTGCCTTTTTTTTAAGAATCACATGTTTTCAAATTTTGGCATTTTAGTTTTTGTAATTTCGAAATGTTATTTTTCATTTTATGGGTCTTTTTATCGGGCAACGGATGACAGCATTTTTAAGAACACTTTGCCAGCTAAGTTTACGTTTGTTGACAACCCCACTCCGTGAACAAAAGAGAAGATACATGGATGTAGCGTTGCTTTACATTTGGCAATGAATTTCGGTGCTAACACAGTATAGGAACCTGCGCGCCTAAAAAGTCTGTCTGACGGTTCTATCTGTAGGCTGCAAAGCGTTTTTCGCGGAACATCCACTTCAACAGAATATGCCAGATAAGTTTTTTTTCATGTTTTATTGTTAAAAAGTAAATATTTCGTGTACAAAAAGGGGTTTGTGATTATCATTGAAGGGATGTGGAGTAAATGCACATGAGACAAAGTCTCTACAAATACACATGATTTTTTTGTTGTTCTTTACCTTGGGTGTCTGTTTCGGCAGAATGTTTCCTCCAATTCATTTCTCCGTGTGTATCTCATTTAGAAAGATAATACGCTTTGTCTTCCGCTATTGTGAACATGTTTTTAAAGAATGCAACAAATTTTACCTTCACCCTTCTCGTTTTAATTTTAGAAATCACTTTGAAATTGTCCTGATATATATCAATCATCCCCTATGAAACTGTAGAAGCAAACTGTAATACGATTGCTTATGCAGGATCATTCACAATTTACTGATTTCTTTACAATATATTCACAAACCTGGCAGTCACTGCAGATTTTACCTTTTGAGAATTTCTTGATCTTACGAAAGCCCGCTGAACCAAACTTGACAGGTAAGTTGTATGGAAGTTATGTAGTTTGGTTCCTTTCATGCTACAAACTGGCAAGGCCACCAGACGAAAAGAAATTACATTAAGGGCAACCGATATGGTACTAGCATTATGTAATATTGTCTATAGAGTTCTATAGACAATTGGATTCCTAGCAATAACCAGTGTATTCTTCTATTAAGGCCCTTATTTTTAAAATGTATGCATACACGAATGGATTCCGTACTTTAATTTGTTGGATTATGCAGGTATATACAATTGTACTTTACTACAAGAAAGAGAATTAATTTCACACGTTAAATCACCGGGGGATCCAGCTTCCGTAAAGGGGAATCCCAATGAGTTTCCAGAACAAAGGGGTTTCAAACCATTTTTGGGCTCAGTTTTGCGTAAATTTTGAACGAAGTTTTATCTTTTTTTCGTGAAAAGGCTGAAAGTTCCTAGGGTTGGATCCGCAAATGTTACTAAAATTGGACGCCATCAAAATTATCCAATATACTTTAAAATCATAACTTTCATAACTTATTAAGAACAAAAACAAATCAGTACGCAAAGTTCATTAGATGACCTTGATTAAGATAAAACAGATCAAATTTCAACCCTTGATTTTTTTAAGATTAAAATACAACCAAGTACGATATTTTTATTTGATTTTATTATTGATGACCATTTTAAAGAGGCGGGGTCGCTTATTCGTGATTCATTTCCTTCAGCATACCGGTTTTGTCATTGTATTAAGTCTTTACCAAAATTGTGTTCACAGATTATCCATTATAAGAAAAGAAAATCAATTCAAATGTATTTTCATACTTTCAGATGAAAGACTTGCCATTTCATTGCAATTTTGAGAGATTTCGGCAATTTCTGTTAAAATTCGTTGTATAGTACATACAGAGCCAAACTATACTAACAACCATTTGGAAGGGCAAATGTTTATACACTCGCAACAAAAAACGGTTTTGGTTCTCGGTGTCTTTCGAGTAGTACCATCTTCCCATACACTGTAAAATGGCTTTTATAGAGAGAAATGGCTATTTACAGCCGTGCTTTCATGTAAAAAAAACATACACGCATATATTAATTTTACTATTAGGAAGTACAAATACCAGAGACTACCTTAAACGTTTGAGATTATTCTGAAAGTAGCCCAAGTTATGAACAAAAAGCACGTCTTTATGGCCCCATTTCTTTATTTTTAATGTTATCTAATGCAGTCTATTAGCCCTAAGTTATGATTCAAAGTTATACATGTGTATTTCCTGCTATTTTTAGTTTGTTTCACACAAAAGTGTTTGGATATTTCTTTTTTGTGTTCTTCTAAATGTAGTGAAATATTTCTTCGAAACAGTAAAAGTTCAATTCACAAAGCAGCAAAAGTGCTGCTGACACGGTCCATTTTACTACAAAAGTAACATATAATACTTCCAGTTGCAAAAACATAATAAAATTGCATGGAATGGCTAAATACTACTAATTTCAATAAAAATAATACGTCAGTCAGCCTACAACTGTGTTCTTGATAAAACAGTAATCAGACCTACAGTACTACCGTAAACAGTATACAATTGACAATTTTATTAAAATGATATTTTCGCCATCAAAAAGAAAGTACATATGATTATCTGGCTTTGTATATGCAGTTAATAAATACAATATACTAACTATGTGAATATAAATACAGACACACACACATTAGCAAAGAAATAGCTCTATTTCTGTTTTATGACTGTTTATTTCACCTTTGAATAGAGACTTTTAACTTGAAATCAACAGGTTACTTTTAAATAATATCATCTTCGGATACACCAATCTTTCATACACGTTGGGCGAACTTTACAAACTTAAAAAGTTTCCTATGTCAAAGACAATATGTAAAAAACTTACAGGACATGTATGCTGCTTCACATTTTTTCCTGTAAAAACGTTCTACAGCCTACAGATTGAACCGTAAGACAGATATTTCAGGCGCACAGGTTCCTATACTGTGGCTAAGGGCCGTCTTGAACTTACTATGAGGTATGGGCAAAGCTCATTGTTGAAGGTCTTATGGTGACTTCAAGATGCAGAACAACAATAAATGCGTTCTTCCTTTGCGTGTTTTAATCATATATTTGTAGAGACGTTGTCTCATTCTTTACTCCATATCCTGTCATTATTATTTAAAAAAAATCCGTCCTATAGTATCATTGAAAAGTATCTTATATAGGTCAGTCCCTTGTGGAAAAAACTGAGGTCTCGGTCCTAACATTCATTTTACTATAATAGCACTGGAATGAACAGATTTTTTCACTGTCTACAAACTGTTGTGGAGTTGTTGCCGGTCAATCCACAATGGGAGGATAATTTTCGCGCCATAAAACCGGTAAAACCCGCCATTTCTTTTAAAATGCCTGTACTAAGTCAGAACCAATAGGGGTGACAGGTTTGTACATTTTATCTGCTTTGTCCTTTTGACCTTCGGCCTGACAATTCTTTTGCTATTACCACCACGACTTATTTGTTTCTGTGTGTCGCAGTCTCGTTAGCTTTGACTTTTTATATGCTTTATACATATACTTTTTTATCCACAGATGCAAGCAACGTGTTTTTACAGGGCTTTCCCCAGTAAGCGTGACGATCCCGTTTCGGAATGAAATTTTTACCGTCCTACTACGCACAGTACATAGTATACTAAACAGAACACCACCAAATCTTCTCCGTGAAATACTCCTTGTTGATGATGGTTCCACTGACAGTATGTATAACTATTGTCTAAATTACATAGCCCTGAAGTAAAATTTAGTTTCCACAGATGGACATCTACAATGTATGTCTCTTCATTGCACATCAAATTAAAACATTTCAAAAATCATAAACCGAAAACGATGTATAAAAGCTGAAAAAAGAACAAATAAAAAATATAGGATTTTAATGGAAAGCAAAAATCAGCTAATGACAGAGCCTTGCACGAGGGATACATATTTTTACACGGAATATGAAAAAATATGTATTGCAAGTTTCCAAGAAAAAACCCACAAAATGAAATAGTAAACAGATAATGTGGAAAGCAAACAACAGAAAAAACTGGACATAATAATAAATTATTGTTTGTCAAATACTTTACTACTTTCAAACCAAATTCAGCATTTTTTTTTTTGGCTTTCATTGGGAATTTTACCCAGTTGAACATCTTTCTAAACACTGCACCAGAACACTGTAGTACGTTACAACCTATCAATCAATATATGTCAGTAAATGTAAAACACGATACAATGTGTAAAATTTCTTTTCAGATGATTTGAAAGGAAAACTAGATATTTACGTATCTCACCTACAAAAAGTACGTGTAATTAGACACGAGGTTCCAAAAGGTCTGATGATAGCCAGACAACGAGGGATTGATGAATCTTTGTCTGATATAGTTGCAGTAATGGATTCTCACATGGAAGTAGCAGATGGTGAGTATTGAAAGTAAACCGCTTCATCATTGTATCTACCATCATCAAAGGGAAGAACTACAAGGATTATAAAAATATGACTTAATATCTCCGTGTTGTTTGTTATATCCCTCGCCCAACCATGACAATGTCTGCTAGAACCAAGGTGATAAAGAAACATTAGTATTATCTAAGTCTACTGGTAACAGCCTTCTGCGAAGACAAGTTTTCGTAATTTTTCAGAAAGTGTAAAAACACACCTCAGATTCGGATGGGACTTGAACACTGGTCCAGCACTGGAAGAGGACTCTTTGTATGTTCCACAAACTTTAAATCATCATGAGTATGCATGTGGCGATTGCAAGTTCAAGAATGGCCATAATCGGCCCTGTAACTGATGATTTTTTTCCCGATTATTTTAAATTTAAAATTATCAGAAACCTTTAATTATGCCCCCGCCGCTAGGCGGTCGGGGGCATTAAGGTTTACCCTGATCCGTACGTCCGTCCGTACGTACGTACGTCCGTACGTCCATCTTTTTGGTTTCCGGATGATAACTTGAGTATCCTGCATGGGATCAAAACCAAACTTGGTCTCATGCTTACTTATCACCCAAGACAGAACCCTATCGATTTCCCAGTTGGTACCCCCAAGGTCAAGGTCACAGTTGCTAAAAATAGACTAAAATTTCAAT
>MJUU01020352.1:42583-55499 GCA_002080025.1 Modiolus philippinarum
TAAAATTTTGGTTTCCGAACGATTACTTGAGTATTCTGCATCTGATCAAAACCAAACTTGGTCACTTGCTTACTTATCACAATAGACATAATCCCATAGATTTTAGCGTTGATACCACCAAGGTCAAGGTCACAGTTGCTAAAAATAGATTAGTATTACATATAAGACTGTTTCTCAGATTATTTGTTGGAACTACACATTAAATCAAAACCAAACCAGTTCCAGTGCCTATTTATCACAGGAGAAAGATCCTTTCTAATAATATTTGATAAATATATATTGTATATAGTTATGCCTTTAATAATTTATGGGTTTCGATCGCAAGGAGGCAGGGGCATCTGTGTCCCATGGACACATTCTTCCATTTTTTCTTTAAAAACTTTATTTAGATTTGTTTTGTAACTGAGTCACAGTGACGTGATAAACACTTTTAAGAGTAGAAATATGACCAAAACTTTTTATTCTTTATTCCTTTTACAACAAACCTTTATAGTAGTTTTATTTTATTTATTTATTTTTATTTATTTTTTTGCACCACCCAAAAAAGGAAAACACAAATAAAGGAAAGCATACAGAAATAAAAAAAAAAAAGAAAAACTGCATAAAACTATGTATGTAAGAAATGACGGCATTTAATTTTGCTTGATTGATTGATTGATTGATTGATTGATTGTTGCTTAATGCCAACTTTAGCAATATTTCAGCTATATCGTGGCGTGAACTGTTGATATTAGTAATAAATATTCAAGTTTAAAAAAGTCACTTATTGCTATGTACAGATAAAAAGGATTTCTAAAAGATAAAAACATATTATAGATAATTTAAAGATAAATAGATCAAATTTGAGGAAAATTGAAAATTGGATAATATACTTATATTTTACTATACAAATTGGCAGCTTTTAAAAATTGAATAATTTTGTCGCCAGCTACGTTTGTAAATAAATCTTTAAGACATTTAATTTTGACCAATTTATAATACTTAGCTATTTTATTATCTAAGGATTGCTCAGAAGTTGTTGGTCCCTATACATCTTGAGAAAGATTTTATCGTGGTACAAAGTTCTGCAGAATACGTAGGGAAACCATAAAGTTTTCACATATAAAAAACCACTGAAATAGATTGATTTTCGAGAAAACAAGGCCCAAAATACTCCGTTATATAGATTTTACAATTATAGTCGAAAAAATTTTCAACTTATCCTATTTTACAAATTTTAGTGTGGTTGGAGCCTTTACTTGAGCGAGTGATAGATAATCCAAAAAGACTTGTTTCTCCTAAAGTAGAAAATATACAAGGGGACAATTTTGCATATAGTTTTATGCAGTTAGCACCAGGAGCAGTCACATACTCGTTTGATTTTTATTTGTCACAAGCTATGTCTCCATTTCGTGAAGACTACCTTCAAAGTAGACCAAATTATAAATTGTCCCCAGTTAGGTAAGTAGATATATATTTTCAGTATATTTTCTTTCACAATAACGTTAGCAAACGTATGATAATTTAACAACGAAATAGTGTAGAGTAAATGCACATGAGACAAATTCACTACTAACACATGGTAAAAACCAAACTATGGGACAACGCTTTTATTGTTGTTCTCCATCTTGAAGTCACCACAATCAGTTTAGCTCGTTTTCCGATAGTTAGATCACAGTGGTTTGAGCTGAATTCATTGCTAAATGTCGAACAAAGCTACATTTATCTTATTTTGACTAATGAATGCAGGACTATTAACAAACCTCAAATTAACTTGCAAAGTATTATTACAACCGATGTCATCCGTTGCCCAAAAGGAAGACTCGTAATCGATAATCACAACATATAAACAACAACAGGGCACTCGTCGAGTGTAGAATATGCAAGCATAGCTGTTTCTGTGATTATTTGATTAACACTGTAATAAACCGGAGGTATCTAGTTAAACTATCTTGCACGAATTTGAAACATAACACACTCCCTTAAAGAAAATATTTCTTTAATTTTGGATTGAATAAGATTCAAGCTCGAAACCAATTTTAAGTTTCTTTGTTTTATTATTGGCTACATTTCCATGTCATTAGCTGATGTTGCCTTTAATTGTTGTTGTACCGCCGTTTTATCATGCAAGGAGTAGCATGTACTTTAAGAAGCTCTTTGTGTGTAGAGAAATATGTAAAGAATTGGAAGTGAAATTAAGAATACTGTTTTGATCCTGAAGCAAAAATTTCCACACTTGTTGTCTACACTTAAAAGCGGTATTTTAACAAGCGGAATATTTTCTATGAAGCTTATTTTTTAAATTTCATATATCGTCAGATTTGCTTTTCATAAAAATTTTCTGCTGTTATAGAGGGCTATGTCTTTCTTATATATAATTTCCGTATAACGTTTATAGTTGAGAAAAATATTAATTTTATTAAGGGACCGACCATTTTACTTGAAGGGGGGGGGTATGGTTTTTTTTCTGGACATTTTTTTTTAAAATAAGCATTATTTTTATGGGCTGAAAACCCCCTTCAGAATATTTTTTCATCATTTTTGCAGCCAAAATAGTTTTTTCACACAAAATCAGCTTCAGGATATTTTTTCGAAAAAAAAAAAAACATAGCCCCACCCCCTTCAGGTTAAATGGTCGGTCCCTAATACAAGTGTCTATTTTCAAACAGTATACCAAGCATACAAGGAAATATGTTTGTGGTAAACAAGACTTACTTTTTACAACTTGGTGGTCTAGACACAGGCATGCGTGTTTGGGGTGCAGAACAAATGGAAATGTCTATGAAGGTAAGTTGGATTTGTTGCACATTCTATTCTGAATAAGTCCTTTAAGTGGCTTCTTTTTACTTCGGAAAACGGTTTTGAAGGATAAAAATTTTCCGCAACTGACGTCACATTATGGCGGGAAAATTTATTATATGCCTGATTTTCTTATTGATTATATATTGTCACATTTAGAGGTGTTATTAATAGCAAGTTTGTACACTTATAAACAAATCGTGTGCTCATTTTACAGACTAGCTCTTCTATTCCTGCGAGACTGAATTTCTTCAGTTACTCGTAAAAGGTTATAAAATAAAAGATGCTAGATCTCTTAATATCGCTTTAGATAAATTGATGGTGATCTTTCCATTAATAATGCATCTTTTGTTAAATGGATCCCATCTATATATCCTTCAATATATCCTAAAAATAAAATAAACAAAAGAAACCTACATGTACAATGTAATAAAGATGGTCATCTCAGTATTAAAATTTACGACAAAAAGGACATTACAACTTCTGCTTACAGTGTCTTGGTTTCACAGTTGATTCGATATGCGAGGGTTACTACCAATAATGCAGACTTAATGCGGACTTAATCATTAGGCATAGATATCTCTGTGACCGCCTTTTTAATCATGGCTTCATTTTTGCTCATTTTTGGAGGCGTCATGGTGACCTGAAGATGAAACATCAATAAAAGCGTTGTTCCATTGCCTGATTTTATCATGTATTTGTAGAGACGTTGCCTTATATGTCTCATTTACTCCATATCTGTTCATTGTTAATTTAACAAAATCCGTCTCATACGCTCATTTTAACGTTCTTTAATAGATAACAGTCCCTTGTGGAACAATTTGGAGTTTCAGTCCAAACTGTGATTCAAGATTCGTCTTTGCTTCATTCTTGGCTAAAAAAATCTTTTCCCTGTCTACGAATAGTAATTGCAGTTTCTACCGCTCTGGGCCACAAGAGAAGGAAAGATTAGGCGCTCCATTCAAACCGATTCATTCCGCCATTTCTTTTTAAATGTCTGTATAAAGTCATTGCAGTTGACAATATTTCTAATGGTTTTGCATCTGTTCTGTATTTTTTATCCCTTCGATTTCGGCTTTTGACAATTCTGTTCGATGATCTGGGTATTTTCCTCATAACTAGTTTGATGTTAGCTCAGTTACCCAAATTGATATCCATTATGTCCCAAATATATATGAAAAAATATATTTGATTTTATTGCATTTTTTTTATAGAATTGTAGGCAGTAAATATTATACTGAAAGTCTTCTGAACAGTGTAAATGGAATACGAAATATATTTGCTTAGCCTTAAACGAAAAAGTATTTTTACAATGAATCGAACTTTATATTTAAATGAAAAAGTAAAAGAACAAAGCGGTGTGATTACAACTAATTAGTTGATGCGTGAAGAAGTTTCCATCGCAGAATAGTGACTTTTAGTCCGTAAATGTGGAAAATATTACAGACCATATCTTATTTTGTGGATGAAGTTATTAGACTACAATAAAGATGCATACTGTTTTGTTGAATTTGAATTCGTTTTCATCTGATTTTTCTTTTTGTCTCATGAATTCTGACAACTCTGTTAATTTTGTTATTACCCCCATTAATTAAATGTACCGCTTCTTGATATTTGATTTTTAATTTTGTTTGAACAAGATCATAAAAAATAGCTTCGTGGACTGTTAGTCCCCGAGGGTATTCACCAGCCCAGTAGTCCGTACTTCGGTGCTGAACCGAAAGCCGATTCTATTTGGAAACTTACGGTATCTATTTTTTGTAAATTTTGATGAAAACTAAGGAGTATCTCCCTCATCATGCTCATGCAAAGCTCTGTCCTTAGCTGATTTTGGGTTTACATTTAGATCATTTTGGTAATTTGTTCTCCATCAGTTTTTAAACATCTTTGACTTATTGGTCTTCCAAACGTTTAGATTTTATCTGCATTGAAGAGACATAAGTTGTCGAAATGCGCATATGCAGAATTTAAATTCACAGTAATATCGGTATTTAGTTATTCGATGATGCTTATTTTTTTTTCTTTTTTTTTATTTCGTTCGTTTTAGATATTTTGCTCTTAAAGTGATATTTTCGACAATAGCATTTTGATTCCTTAAAAAATGTTGTAAATCCTCACAATGGCTGTAATTTTTACAGTCTGCATCATAAGAAGTTTATGTTTGAACATAATGAAAACCTTGATAGTGATTTTCGTATATATTTTGTGTACCATATTCCTTGGATTTTCGTTTGTGTGCAATACTTATGTCATACATGTAGTTACTCCTTACTCCTAACATGCAAGCTGTTTCCGTTTTGTTCAAGTTTAAATTCTGACTCGTTGCTATATTTCGTTTGTGATCTTGCATATATTAATATCTATGGGTGTTTTATCGTAAAATTGATTGTGTTTGTTGCTTTCAAAACATCTGTTTAAATATTGCAGTGCGTTTATCACGAAATAACGAGCGTATAATGTTTTATCACATTTGGATTTCACATCCAAACTTCTATGGAAATATCATTTACAAAGCGCATAAATTCAAAAATTGTCCTTCCAAACTTATTAATCCGTTGAACAAACTTATTCATAAAGGATATAAATACGGCATTGTTGTTAAATCTTTACTTCTGGTTTTTGTTGGCAAAAATATTGATCATCTCCTAAATGCTTTACACCATAACTAAATTTAAGCAATTTTTCATATTGGCAGTATTTGGCATTGCACAATATCATGTTCTTCTTTCATAATTGATGATGCTGTTATACCAAATCTATTTAGAAGTATTTCAATTGAAATTTCATATGTAAGAAGGCTTGATATCATAGTCAACGGAAATTATGTCCTAAGCTAGCTGTCAGTAACTCCGAGCATTTGTCCGGACAGTACATGTGTGTTTTGTCTTCATGTTTTATGTACTTCATTGTAAAGGTACTCGTCTTGATAAGTTGGACTTTTTTCTAGTTTGATTTTTACTGTGAGTCTTTTTGTGTATTTATTTTTAGCCATTCACCACACATAGGGGAGGGTTTGGATCCAAGAAAATGAGTTTAAGCCCATCGCAATTTTTGCGCCTGTCCCAAGTCGGGAATATGTTGGTCATTGGCTTGTCCTTGTCTTCTTAAAAAATTTTTTAGTTTCTTGATATTAGGGTTATTGGATGTGGTTTGTTTCCATTGATTTATTCACTGTTTTACCTTTTCGGCGCCATTTAGGGCTTACTATATGGTGTGAGGTTCCTCACTGTGTTGAAGACCATATGGTGACCCCTAGTTTTGTTTTTTGTTTTTTGGTTTTTTTTGTCGTTTTAACCTGGATATGGGATGTTGTCTCCTTGACATTTACCCCATTTCTTTTCTTTTTCATATCAGTCACATTGGTGGAAATTCATCTGTTCAAATATCATAAAACCGGATTATCTCCCCTCTATTCAATCTCAAGCTGCAAAAATTAAAAACTCGCACCTAAAATGCACATTCATATTCTTATTAATGTTTTCCTGTGTTCCAATTTTTGCCATGTCTATGGACTTTGTTTATTATAATCATAACTTGCCTTGTTCCTTTGGTATTCTTCAGCATTTGTTACCTTAATATCACCAACAAGAGCAATGGACCAAGGAATATATGCTTTGAACAGATACTTGTTTTTTTTCTGGTCAAAACCACCATTGTTGTCATAAGATTCAGTTGTTAATAATATTTACTTTTACATAACGAAAACAATATGGAGCATGGTTGAAATATTGAAATATCAAAATCATCTCAATCATACTGTTTTGAACCAAAACATCTGACTCCAATCCAGCCTCAAAGATGATGTTCATATAAAAATGAAGGTGATGCTAAACCATTGGAGGGCTGAGAATTTATATTTTGTTGACTAATTGTCGAGTTTAGCTATCGATATAAACTTCTGAAAATTTAAAATTTTATTTTTTATCAGATTTGATCAGAAGTAATGATATGATAGGTATCCTTTTATTCACCATGTATATCTAAAAACTGGCCAGTTGCTTTCTTTTTAAGTTTTATTTTGTGGATTTGGAGAACGTTACACGTAATCTACTATTTATTTATCAGTACATAATGTGTGGAGCTGGTATAGAAATGATACCTTGTTCTCATGTGGGACATTTGTATCGAACTGCAGTTCCATGGCATCATGATGACAGCAAATTATCTAATGAATACAGAGTGGCAGAAGTATGGATGGATGATTATAAGTACCTTGTTTATGAAATGCATTATAATTACACGGTAAGAATTTTCATCTTGTCTCCATTGTGTAAGGGTTCTGTACTAACATAACCGAGAGTGAACAATATCGATTTTAACAGTTTCATATCATCAAGCAATGAAATACCGAACTTATGAAAATTTAGTTTCTGCATATGGCCATTGTAACAACTTATGTCTCGTCAGTGCAGATAAATCAAACTTGATTGCAACTTGTAACCCTTAAGAAGAACAAATTTTTAATGACGCCCTTGGTAATCGCGGTTTTATGCCTGGTAGCTAAATGTGTGAGCGATAAAAGGGAATTACGGACTTCGGTATTATTATCTAGGAGCCCAAATAGGCTCAAAGTCTCAAAACTCTTATTTGTGAATGCCAATTCTAAATAGCATCCAAATTATTTGAAAATGTCTTTTTGACAATTATTTTTATGGATATGAACACAATTTTGAAATAGCAATATGTTTTATTTACAAAAAAAAAAAAAAAAAAAAAATTCTCTACTTTTCAGATGGAGACTGGTGACGTCAGTGACCGGAAATTAATACGTCAGAAAAATAACTGCAAACCGTTTTCATATTTTCTAAGAGAGACTCATAGATTAGTTCATTTTTATGTTCCAGATAATTTACGGGCTAAAGGCACGGTAATATTTTAGTTATTTTTTTTTTGTTGCGTACAACTCATGCTTGTCAATGCTTTTTTTCATAATGCACTTTGATTACTGTAAACCGGGACATTTTCGCGGCTATTTTATTTTTGCGATTTTTATGTTTGGAAAGGAAGCGCGAAAATAAAACGGCATGAATATACTTGTCTATTGTTGCAATCAATGGTCAACAATTTGGCAGCGCGAATTCAAAATTGCGCGAAATAAAATCCTATCAATTTACCGCGAAATAAAGACAGCGCGAAAATTTCCCGGTTTACAGTAACAACATATTATGTTCTTTTTTCATATTCAAGCATGCCTCGCAATATTACTGTTTGCAATCGAATTTTAAACAACATTAATATATGTTGCAATATGATGAGTACTAATAATAATGAAGGAAATTCGCATTCAGAGAGGAACACATATTGTGACTGGATCTAACTAAAGTGTTGGAATTATCGACGAAATAGCATTTTATTTATGTAAAATTTTAGAAATTGGACATCCATTATACCTAGTTGTATTATAATTTGCTATGTGCTTGAGTGTGGTTTAGTGTAAGTAATAAAGTTTTGCGGGGAATAGTTTCACATGCGCTGAACTAACCTTGATGAAATTGTTTGTTGTATTAAAATTTGAATTGATTTGTAAGGAATAAACAACTCTACCTAGCCTTGGTACATACGAAGGGCATACTAAAAGTACTAAAAAGGATCTACTGTAGGTAGACGAAAGTATTTCAATCCATTAGATTCTAGAATAATTCGCCACATTTAAAGACCCCTCCCATCTGAAGTACAAGCTACTGAGCTTCGTTTTTGCTAGAATTGAAACCGATAATGTCATTTTTAAACTTTAATAACTCTATATTTTAAAAAATAAATATTGGTAAAGATTTAGTACTAGTATTCCTGCATCTTTTTATTTTTTATTCATTATGTGAATCTTTATCCATTAGAAATTTTTATGATCGGTATACAGGGTCTAACGATTATGCGGTTATTGGCGATATTCTATAATGAATGATTAGTATTTTTTGCAACAAGGGGGCTTCATCAGCGAAAGGATATTTTGATAAATTGATAAATCATATTCTGTTTGTTTTTACAGGTTAAATCGGTTACTTCCGGTCTATGTATTGATGATGGTTCAGGACATGTAGAATTGTGGCCTTGTCACGGTCTTGGGGGCAAACAAGTAAGAATGAACTTGAAAATGTAGAAGAGTTTTTCACGAATATTCCGATCGTTTCACAGTAGTTTAAAAGATAATACTTCTTTAGAGAGATCGAAAAACAAAATCATTTTTGTTCTTGTGAGTGTTTTTGCATTAAAACTACAAAATGCAACAAAGTGTTTGTATTTAAAAGTCTTTTATCTTGATTTGTTTCTGTCATAAAATTAAAAAAAAAAATATGAATGAATTTATGGGAGTAAATATGAAGTTGTATTGCTGCTAGAGTCGTTGAAACATTTTTGGAAAAAATTGCATGAATGGATCAACAAAATCAGTCAGATAAATAAATTAAATACCGATGAACGCTACCTCTTGGTCGTCTAAATTTCCCTTACATAATATAATAAATTAGCAAAGCACTCCAAGGGGAACACAACACTAGCATTAGAATACCGAACGAACAAAGTATAATTAGATTGCATAAATTAAAAATCCAGATACATGGTAAAAGTTATGACAAAAGACGAAGAAAGACCAAAAAGCAATACATTTGCAAAATATACAATAATACATTGTTGACAATAGGAGTACATTTATAACGATAGTAATTTGGAAAGTCGACTTTGTCATTTGCGATGTTAGCAGTAATGACATGGTGTAGAAGAATCAGAACCTCAGTCCTCATCATTTTTATGTCCAGATCCACAATTCAAAATATATTCTACAACCAATTTTACAGCAGCATGTACCTTTTCTTGACAAAAGTTAGTAAGCAGGAACAAAATCGAAAATTTCCATAACTCGTGATTTCATTGGTTCAATCGACAAAACAGTAATTGCAAACCTATTGATCTGCCTGTCCATCAGAAAAAGGCGTGTCTTTTATGACAATAGCTCACGTGGCTACGTTTCTATGTTTGAATGAAAAAAATAATCTTTATGTGATAGTAATACCAGGAATTTCTTGCAGACAGAAATTCTTGAATGAATAAATGAACGATTTGCTTGTATAATATTTGTATAAGTATTTTGTTTTCGGTTATTTTGTTACATCTGACATTTTGACAATATCAGACCCCTGACCATTTGAGTCCCATTTTGAAATATAACTTTCGTCCAATATCGTAGAAACAATAGGAAAAGGGGGCATTTTTGGAACGTCGAGATTAGTCATTTTTTTCAATTTTGGGAAATCGGAATGGCCCTATTTAAAGGCCTGGAATTTGGGATGAAATATTATCGAGATACTGGAAAGGCATGGCGGAATTTAACAGCGGGTATGAAAAAGATAGGTTTCTTTGACAGCTGAAACAACAACGTCTTTATTCTTTTAAACGTGGATAATTTACTCACCCCAATATTTGTAACGTTCAAATATGCATGAAATTTTACAACAAATTTAACAGGATTGTGATTATTCAGAAATCAGTATTTGGTGAAATTGGGATGAAATTATGAAGAATTTCTTAATTTGTCATCGAATAACAAAGCTGGATGTTATAAATAAAGCATAATGCATGATGCACATCTGTAACGATATATACTGACGATATGCTGAAAGTTTGGTTGAAAAGTAAACAAGTAGTTTTGAAAGAGTTGCAGATAACGCTTTTATTTACAAAAGTTCGTTCGATCCTACATAAAAAAGCAAAATTGTATAGGCGATGGCTAAATAAATTGACATTTTAATCCAAAGTTTAAGACATTTATTGTACATCTTTAAATCTATGAGACATTCTTTTTCTGCAAAACTCCTTCTGCCAATTTTACTAGTATATCTCAAAACTGAGAGGAGCCCGAAAATTTTGCCCAGGAAATTTACGACACGTCTTGACTGAAAAAAAAAACGATAAAAATCCCATGTACGTTTTCTTTGTATTGATTTTAATCTTAATTTGGACTACAAAGCAAGAGGAAAATGGACCCAAGGGATCCCCATTCAAAAATGAATAGCCCCCTGAATTAAATGATAATCTCAGCGAGAGATATAGTTGGTCAATTTTTATTGTATACATTAACCATCTGTTCTTATTCTAGTTCTTAAATATCCAATGTGACTAAAAATAATTTATTTGGCATTGTCTTCATTCTACAGCAAACGAGTTTTCATTGATAAATTTTACATCGGTATTTACAACATCAAAGTAATTGTCCAGTTGAAAGAACCAATGAGAACGCTCGTTACGTTTCAACGATGTCAAAGTTAACTTTCAATTACGTGAATTGTTACGATTTATTAAGTGCTACACTGCTGAGCAATTGAGTGTAATGAAACAAAATATATTTTGGTTTTCCATTTAATATCATTGGTAATTTAATCTAACAGCCCTTATGCATTTTTTGTGTACTGCCCTCTAAGTGTTTTGATTGAACTGTACTGAAAAGACATCAATGGTCGAAATTGTCATTTGCAGAAACTAAAATTACAGGAACTTCAATATTTAATTATATATAACACTGTAAGCCAAGCTTTAAGAGCCAGTGGCATCAGCAGCAGTAAAACTCCAATGAAAATGCATATCAAATAAGAAAGGTTAACGTGATGGAAATAAAGAATCTCTGCGACGTCACCGGAAATGAAATTTACATTGCATGAAAATCAACAACAGCAAATTCGAGATAAATGAACAATGTATGCTTTGAGTAAATACTTTTTACGTTGACTTATACTCGAAAAATATTTATTTAAGGTATATTTTGCTATTCGAAGAAAAGTTCGTGACCTTTTCAATATCCAATGAAATCGCGAGATCAGTTAAGCCACATGTTGGAGAATACTTCGATCATCCATACTTTGAACATAAGAATTAGAGAAAAAGTACTACTTTTACTAGTACTATGAGGTCCTTACTTGTTATTTGTTTTCATAAATAAGATAATTATTCCTTGCAGCATTTAACCTGACAATATAAAAAAAGTGAGCGTCATCTCTTTTATTCTAATCAAATGCAAAGACCGTGAATGCTGCTAATTTGAACCACTTTATTCTTTTTTCCTACTTGATAACTTCTATTCATTTTCAAAATTATGACGTCAGTAATGTAATTATAACTTTTTGGGTTTCTCTTTTTTCCTGTATTTTTAGTAAAACACAAATTTCAACTTTGAAGGAAATCAAAATATGTGGCGTTTTTTTGTGTTTTAGAAAACAGCCTAGTATGGAAATATATAGAATAACAATTGTGTATAGGAATTCACAACTTATTATCCAACTTATGTAATTTTGTATTTGCCTTTCTGTGATGGCAAAAAATCTTCTCCTGCATAAAAACATACAACGTTGAGAAACAAATAAATTTGAGAGGTTTCGCAGAGTGATAATTTGACTTTTGTGTAAAAGTAGCTTTTCTCTCGAAATCCGAAATTTGCATATAATTTTGTCAACATCATTACCTATAAAACACCTGCAGGGATAACTCCACTGGATAATAATTGTTAATCAATTGATAAGAACAAAACGCGTGTCCTTAAGAGCTAGAACATACAAGTAAGGTTGTAATCTACCTCCTATTCCACGTTTGTGTTAGTTGGAAACGCGTATCGTTTTATGTGGTGAGTAAATTGTTTAATTCTGACAAAATTACGATTTTGCAAAACAACAAAGATGCAATTTCGATAAATAACAAAATACCAAAGTTATTGTGATTATAATTTATGCACGTGCGCATTTCGACCACCTCTAATCATAATAGATCTATAAATATATATTACCTATATCAGCACTTCTTTCAAAATGATAGCTATTGATTTGTTCGATTTTTTTTTTCAGTTCTGGGAATGGTCGAACGATTACGAGTTTCGTCATTCTGTATTTTGTATAACTACAAAGGATCAAACTGAACCTGTTATAGTTCATTGTAAGCATGACGAATTAATTCAATGGGATTATTTACACGTAAGTATTACATGTATATAGGAATGAAATATGGTAAATGAAGGAAATTATGCTCTGGCAGTCGACCAAACGATTCACTTATGTTTTTTCGATTGACTTTGATTTAAGTGATATCTATTTGTTAAGCACGTTCTCTGCTTTGCCAACTGTTTAGCAGTTCTGTAAAATTAATAAATTTAGGCAATTGTCTG
>MJUU01020353.1:0-19672 GCA_002080025.1 Modiolus philippinarum
TCAAAACAGCTTAGTTGATTATGGGTGAATTTAATTGTCTTATATCAAACCTTTGGCAACTCTCATGATTAAATTAAACTCCTTCAGTATCGTATTTTATTTCACATAAATATATTCAATTAACAAATTTGTAACAAAGGGTCTGAAATTTTATTAATTGACACACTTGATTAATATGTAAATATTGTTATCTACGATAATTGTAATTTGGATTATGCCCCTTTGAATGTGAATTTATTTGTATACATGTTGCCTTAAGGAGAGGATATATATAGGTTTCGGCCTGCTATCCAATCCTTTTCATGTTTATTGAATAAAATAATTTTAAAATCGAAATAATAAATTTCCTTGATTACATGGTTCGTTTTGTCAAGTAAAATCTTTCTTTTGGGGTTTTCTAGGTCATGCGCGGACACACCGGCCAATACAATGTTTACGCAAAATTGGATCAAGCTGTGTTCAGGACCCCATATCACATAGTACAGACCGATTTTCAAATACTTAATTGAATTTTTCAAAAGTTTTATACTCAAGCATTTAAAGGAAATATCAAAACTTTGTAAATCTAACGAATTGGTCTAAGGTGCCGGCCTGCTCTGTTGATATCATTTTGTGTAGGTAAAGAATGGAACGCTAATCGGTAAAATTTCCGATGATACGTCCAATAACAGAGATTCCTGGTAATATGTATTACATTAAGTAAATGAAATTTACTTTACTTCGAGAACAGTAGAAGAATTGAAGAAAAAGTCGGACGTTATGAAAGAGAAAGATAAATGAGCAGCAGCTGTAAAATTGACAAAATAAAGACTGGTGGTGCAGTAGCAGAATTTTAACCCTTATATAAAATTAATGAAGATGTTTTGTCTATTCTGAGAGAAGAGGAGGTATCTTGTAGAATATATGGACTGGTGGTGCAGTAGCAGAAGTTTCACCTTTATCTAAACTTAAGGAATATGTTGTGTCTATCCTTGGGGAAGAGAGGGTATTAGGACTTGCACCTATACAAAGGGGATATATATACAACGGACTGGACTGGTGGTGGGATCGCACATATTACAACTTTATTTAAACCTCACGAGGTTGTGGCTACTCTAGGAGAAAATTTGGGTGGACACAATGGAAAAAAAGGGGAAAATCCATACTGTAAAGGAATTTTTTTCGAGAAAAATCCATTTTTGACTAGCCTTTATTCAGCTTGATATACACTCGAAGCGAATTCGGTGACCCAATATAAAATTTGCATCATTAAAACGGAAATTGCATTGTATTTAACATTTCATTTTTGTAGGAAAATTGTAGGATACGTTTTAAAAATAGCGCCGTTAAAAGAAAATTGTTATTCTTTTTCTGCACGTTTTACATCGATTCTATATGAATTCAGCTATCAGTCATAAACCAGACATTAAAAAAGCTAACACCGATTTTCCTTCACTTTAATATCCGGCTTTGTTTCATGCACTTGCATGTAAAATTTTTATCGAAATCTGGAAAAAATTGCTATACTTTAAGAGAACTAGATATCATTGTGCAGTGCGTGAAAGAATAGGGTGGGACGCTGTTCGGTAAATACACCGATGTTGAGTCCAATAGCAAGAGGTGAGATGGCCGGGAATACGTGAGAATAAACGGAATTCAACAGTAGAAGAATTGATGAAAAGGTGGGACGATATAAAAGAGGAATTAAAAAAAATCAGCATCAGTTGACAAAAATTGACAATATCTAAACTTGTGGTGGATAATCACACGTTATACCCTTATCTGAAATTCACAAAGATGTTATGTCTAGAAGACACAATGGACTGGTGGTGATTCTGATTCTCATGATCGAAAAACGCTAAATTCACTCATGCGCTGCGCGCATTCGTGAATTACTGCGTTATTCGATCATTCGTTGAATATATTGCGATAATCAGAATCTCGGATTAGTTATAGTATAAATATATTAATGTAATGTATATGTTTAAACGTACATTTGTTGTCAATCTACTCTTCTTGTCAATTTAATTTAAGTTATTTATTACATTTTCCTCGTGTTACACATTGTATTTTATGTTTCTGAGTGTAAATTAAGAATCTGTAAATAAAGAATCTGAGAAATTAATAAAACAGCTCCACAGTAGATTTTTGGCACGTCTTTTGAAATAGGGCATTTGAAATTTCGTTAGGGCTATAAAATGCCTTCGTGGTAACGTGTTCCTTTTCTATTTGATTTATCTTGCATATCACTCCATGCTATATGTAGAAGAATCTTTCTAATGACGGCATACACTTTATGACGTACGTTTTAAACGTCGTCAAACCTTTCTTTGCGGACAGGTAAGGGAGAACAAACAGAAAACACTAGATTTACAAATGATTTAAGCGGGAAAGAACTAGATATCCTCGTGCATTGCGTGTAAGAAAAAGGATGGGACAATATTCGGTAAATTTCCCAATGTTGTATCCAATAGCAGGAAGAGATATGCCTGTGAATATGTCGCAAATGCTTGTGAATATGTCGCAAAGAGTAAACACAATTTCGTTTACCTCCAGATCAGTAAACGAACTGAAGACAAGGTCGAACGATATGAAAAGCGGAATAAGAAAAAGCGAAAGCTGTAAAAAATGACAAAATTTAGACTGGTGGTGGAGTAATACTCGTTTCACCTATATGAAAAATTTATAAAGATTTTGAGGAGAGTTGTACTAAAAGTGGGATATGTACAACAGAGGACATGGCAATTCCAATATACTTGATATTTTTTAAAATGTAATATTTTCCTTTTACACCCTATTTAAAATTTGTATAGATATTCGACTAGAGTGTCATGTTTAAAGCATTTTACAAATGCCATTTTATAAAATTTACAAAACGCCGAAGTTACTGTGAATTACTTTGAGTTAAATAAATGTTTAGAAATGTACGTGTTGATCAACTGAACTACGACAGTGGATTACACCAATTCAACTTTGAAACAAAGATATTCCATATATATGTTTTTCTTACCACCTGTTTATTATGCCCACATCACAGGATTTAATGATGCCAAGTTTTCTTACTTTTTACTCGATGAGTGCCCCGTGGTTGTTTATATGCTGTGGTTGTCTTTTGATGGTCTTTCGGATGACAGCGATTGAAAGATCACTTTGCAGTTAAAATCCCACATCCATGACACGAAAAAACATGGATGTGGCGTTGCTCCACATCTAGCAATGGGTTCCGTTCGGGCCGTCTTGAACTTACTGTGAGGTGTTGGCAAGCTCATTGTTGAGGGTGTCCCTTCATTGATTATACTATGAATTTCCTCCACACGGAAATCTTAGTATTATCTATGTCGGACCGTTTGCCGAACCGTCATTTGATCATCTTTTAGGTTTTCGGGGGATCTCTCTTTCATAAAACTATTTTATTAACATAACGTCCTTTTTATGCTCTTTTTGTATGCTCTGTGATTTTGTAGAATTCAATTATAAACAAAATAGATAACCGAGTTCTTGAAAAACTTCAGGGTGAAATTTTCAAGTATTCGTTAAGTCGTAAAGAGGCTTTACCGTGTTGCCGTGGTTTTGCTGATGCATTACAACAAAGGGTAAAGGAATAAAAGGAATTCATGCTCTACTACACAACTCATCGTTTGTCCAAATGTGCATATGCAGAAAATAAATTCACAGTTACTTCGGTATTTAGTTATTTGTTACGACTGGGTCGATGACTCTGCTGGTGGACTGTCAGTCCCTGAGGGTATTCACCAGCCCAGTAGTAAGTACTTCGGTCCTGACCCGAAAGCCGCGTCTGTCTGAAAACTTGCAATATCTAAATTTTTGTAAATTTTGTTGACACTGAGGAGTATCTCCCTCATGTAAAGCTCTGTCCTTAGCTGATTTTGGCTTAAATTTAGATGATATGAGTTATTTGTTTTCTATCAGTTTTTAACATCCTTGAGTTAACGGTCTTCCAAAAATTAGATTTTATCTACACTGAAGAGACATAAGTTGTCGAAATTCGCATATGCAGAAAATAAATTCACAGTTACTTCGGTATTTAGATATTTGTTACCACTGGGTCGATGCCTCTGCTGGTGGACTGTTAGTCCTCGAGGCTATTCACCAACCCAGTAGTCAGTACTTCGGTGCTGACCCGAAAGCCGTTTCTATTTGAAAACTTGCAATATCTAAATTTTTGTAAATATTGTTGACACTGAGGAGTATCTCCCTCATGCAAAGCTCTGTCCTTAGCTGATTTTGGCTTTACATTTAGATGATATGGGTTATTTGTTCTCTTTCAGTTTTTAACACCTTTGAGTTAACGGTCTTCCAAAAGTTTAGATTTTATCTGCACTGAAGAGACATAAGTTGTCGAAATGCGCATATGCAGAAAATAAATTCACAGTTACTTCGGTATTTAGTTATCTAATGTCATGTATATCATGATTTAATTAAGAATTGAAGGCAATATTTTGTAGTTTTATTGGAGTGTAAAAGGGTGGACCGTAGAACATTTTGAATGAAGCGCGTTAGCGCTTCATGTGAAAAATAAAACTACAAAATATTGCATTCAATACTTATAATTAGTGTTCATGCAAGATTACTTGATGAAAATCGTTGGTAGTTTCTTTGTCTAGATCATTCCGCCGTCAGTGTTTACTTTTGTGGTTGTCAAGGAGTCGTGTGCCGATGTAGTTTTACTGACTGATAAAACACAGTTACGGAAATGATCGGAATCACTCGTAGCCAATCAAATACGGTCACTTCTAGGGATGTCAACTCGAACGAAAATCAATACTCGAGTAGTCGAAAGTTTTATCGAGAAAGTACTCAAGTACTCGCTCGGTCAAAAAGTTAATGATAATATCTGTAGAACATGCGACTGATAATTGCACTGCGTGTAGGAAACATCCCGTTGTCATTTATTTCAACCAGTAGAAATTGAATCTTAACTCAACTACATTTGATATCATTAGATTTATGTTTTGATAATCAACAACAAAGCAATCAGTGTTTAATTAAGAGTTTGCAATTTTGATTTGAGAAAACAATAATAATTACACGTAATTTATCTGTTAATTAAATTGACAGGTGAACAGAAGAAGCTAAGAACAAGGGATCTTCACATACTTCATCAAAACAGTTCTTGTTTAGTTCTTGGAGAAAGTCTATTTTTGTTTACTTTATTTAAGAAATAATTCATGGCAGGTATATGGTTATTGGAAATTTAACCATGGGCTGGGCCTTTATATTCGAATTTAACCCAGAGCGTTAGCGAGGGGTTAAATTTACGAATATAAAGGCCCAGCCCATGGTTAAATGACAATAACCATATACCTGCCATGAATTATTTCGATTTTAATATGACAGAAAATGGAGTTTTCCATTCTGAAGCGACATAAGAGAAGGCGGATTTCCCGTCTCCAATGCTGTTTGTGTCTATGACGTCACAATACACAATCTGACGTTTTCAAACAGAAGCAAGTTCAAAATTCAAATCGAAAGCAAAAACAATACACATTTACTTGTCTGAATGACATGATTTAGTTAAAAACTGTTCTTAACCTTTATTTCCTTCATCAAGAAAGACGAACAAAATAAAAAACATTGTTGTTTTTCATTCCGTTTGCTCATTTTCCGATACCATTTGCGCATGTGCGAAATATATGGTTATCGAGTATTATACTGGTTGAAAATTTACAGGAGCCATGTTAGAATACTAAATAACAAAATACTGACGTTATCGTAAATTGCCTTCTGCATATGGCAACTTATGTCTCTTCAATTACAGATCAAATCCAAAACATTTGGAAGACCATACATGCAAAAACCAGTTCCCAATAAGTTAACCCTCAGGTTTTTACCCATCTGTAATGTGTCTAAATTACACTTAAAGTAAAATTCCATGGCGGCATTTTAAAAGTTTAAGACTTTAATAACAAATTAACATACTAATCACGGATAGGGGCCTCCTCAAAATAGAAATTCGAGTACTCGAGTACCGATTTTACTAATCGATAATCGGCACGTCCCAACGATACTCGAGTACTCGTTGACATCCCTAGTTATTTCTGAATGTAATTATTACTGTGTAACCCACTTCCAGGATGAGTGTAGAACCAAGATTTAAATTCCGCACCATTATCACCTTCTTACATGAACTTTTTTATAATTTGCATCCTTTTTAATTCAAAAATGGGCTTTGTTTGTCTTTATGTTGTAACTGTCCATATACCTTGAGACACTGGTGCTTTTGTGGGGCAATGGATGACAGTGATTGTAGAAGCACTTTGCCAGTTCAGTTTATGTTTAATGACGATCCTACATCCATGGGATAACTAGAACATGGGTGTAGCGTCGTTCAAAATTTAGTGAAGAATTCCGCTCAAATCAGTGCTAGGGGTCGTTTTTAACTCACAATAAGGCATGAACTCTCATTGTTGAAGGCCTCATGGTGACTTCAAAGTGAATAACAACAATAAAAGCTTTGTTCCTTTCCTTGGTTCTACAATGTATTTGTAGAGACTTTGTCTCATATATATTTATTCCATATCCCTTCAGTGTTTATTTGTAACCCTTCGGGAAGTTTTGCTGCAGTGTTTTACCAGCAGACAAGGTTCCTTGAGCTAGCCGGCAGAATAGCCAAAATTTCTTATTTGTCATTTTCTCTACTTTCAAGATTTTGGTAATGGAGTTAGTAGTTTACCTGTTTTATCGGTATGTTTATTATATTATACAGTAAGGACGCGGGACAGAGAAAAGGGAAGTTTTTGTACCCTTAAACAGGTTTAAACTTACCGCTGGCATTGCTAGTTTTGGTACCAAGTCCGGCTGCCATGTGTTTTAATCGTTGTTTACATTTGTCCCATTTTTATGGTTTTCCTGTGTAGTTAACAATTTTATTGCGAATACAAGTGGCTAATCCAGTTGTGGGTTGTTTGGTCTCGGCAAATAGGTGTAATACAACGAATGTTATTTTGATTGAAAGGGATGAGTTATGCGGCTTATATTTCTTTTTTGACTCTGTATCTAATGCTTTTTCATTTCTTCATTGTAAAGGGAAGATAAGATAAATTATGAACAGATTGTTGTTTATATTTGGTAGTTTGGGAAAATGGTGTCAAAAACACTCTTCATTGTTGCGGACCTACGATGTACAATGTAACAAACAGCCATAACTTTTACCGACTTCTTTGCGCACGACACTTATTCTGACGTCGTCTGACTGTAGTAATTTATTGGATATTTACATGTATTCATCACCAGTCGTCATGGTGCCATCGGTAGTCGTCTGAAGGCTTCAGCATTGAAAAGTACCATTTGACTGAACATTGAAATAATATTTTCGAGAGCTAAAAATGACCATCGTGTCGTGTCGATTCTATCTGACCTTCCGGCTAAATTATACCCCAACACAAATTTATGACCGAAGTGAGATTTTCATACAGCAAAGATCCTTTAAACTATCACCAGGCCACCGAATATAGGGATAAGTTGTCATATCTTTAATGACGGCTCAGTAGTAAATGTGAGCATATTATTCAGCCAGCCTATGTCGCGCTTCTATATTTAAGCAGCAATGACAGAAATACAACTGTCAAAATATACTGCCATTATTCTATCTGTATGCAACAAATAAATGAAAATACTGTTCATGTCTTATTCGCCTTAAATTAGTTTGAAGAGATTTCATTTTTATCCTCATGACAGATTACTTACAAAAACAAAACAATTACAAAGCTAAATGGTTAATTATATGAAGAAATCCTCGAATTGTAATTTTCGCTTGTATTAAGCATAAACGAAAAAAACTATAATGGATTTAATTTGTACTTGGTAAAATCCAAAATCATAACCATACAATATCTTTTCTCTGTAATTTCAAAAGACGTAAGTATATTTTTGGTTTTATTATTTATCCCACAATTAATCATTTCATTTTAAAAAGTTGAGTAAATATAAAAATTTGATTATTAAAAAAACACAGAAAAAACGCTAAAAATAAGTTATTCAACACAATCACCTGAAAAGGGGTATTTGTTATTATATAATCAGCAATGAAGGGATATGGAATAAATGCACATGAGACAAAGTTTCTACAAATACTTGGTGACAACAAAGCAATGGAACAACGCATTATATTGTTGTTCTTCATCTTGAAACCACCCTTGAGGCCTTCAATAATTAACTTTGCTCATACCTCATAGTAAGTTCAAGACGGCCCCCAGCACGGGCTTTAGTGGGATTCATAACTAGATATCGAGAAACGCTACGTCTATGACATTATAAACATGGATGCGAGATCGTCAACAAACATAAAATTAAAGATAATTCTTTCTATAAGTCTATGGCCTTTTATATATTCTGATTATGTCCGTTTTGTCTGCAATTGCTAAATAATTACAATTGGCGTACAGGATATTTCCATCGCCATTGTAGTTTGGTAAATTAAATGTTGAATTCGGTTTTAAATCCCCCTCCAACGAAAGAACACGAATTATTTTTGACACTCTTAAGAAAACGTATATGTTATCTTCGTAACAATATACCCCCTCGGGTATGTCACTTAAATTATAAGTCCAGTGCACTCGACCTGTCAGACTTACACATGTTAAGAAGTTACTGGTCTTTGTTTCAATGCTGACAACCAAATAACCGTTCGGTAAAGTACACATTCTTTTTAACGGCATTATGAATGGATTGCCGAATTCGCTAGGTTCGCAAAGTACATTTTCGCTTAAAGTGGTCAAAATCTGTCCATCAAAATGTATTATATTGATATGTGAAGCTGCACCACTTGCCCATTGGAAGAGTACTCTTCTATTAGGACATGTTAAAGGAACTGTATGGCATATGACAGCAAACCTATCATTCGAAATCTCGGATATATTGTAGTAAGGCTGATCTGTATTAGTTTCGGCAATAACACTCATTCCATTATACGTCGACAAGCGGAATATTCTTCTATGTTTTCCAGGAGCCGTGACTACAATATCATCACTCCCATTTAAAGTAGCGATACCATATACACCCGGTAACACAAGGTCATCAATAAACTGATTTTCTACGGTGTCCCTGAAACGCTGAAGTTTTGAATTGACCTGGTCAACCGCAATAATAGAATGGTTAAGGATAACAAGATCAATGAATCTTGCACTAGGTGCTGTGCTATCAGCAATATGTTCTTTAGGTATCTCACGGAAAAGAGGAAGTTCAGCAGCCCTCAACGGAAGCACAGAGGAAGAAAATCTTATTCTTTGATTACAGACTTTTGTTTCAGTTTCACCGAACTCTAAGGAATCGGCAGGGACTACGTGAATTGTCCCTATTGATTGCTCGACTAATGACTGGCACAACTTCAAAAAGGACGGATTTAATTCGAGTTTCAGTTCAATTGGATCATCTGAAACACCAATAGAATACAGTGAGTCGGTATATCTCTGTAATTTATCAGGGATATTTGCTAACACAGAAAGCATATCCGTTGTTTTTGTCATTGTTTTTGCTCCTTCCACTTCGTCGCGCACTGACTTCAAGTCACTTACAACATTTTGTGCTCGTTGTCTAATCTGTTCGACGTCCGCTACACCATTTACCTTACTTAAAATATCAACGAATTGGCGTAGTGCCATTTTTTCAAAATCTTGAACAATTTTTTTCAGTTTAGATATGGTACTTTGAATTCGATTGCGGGATTCAATGAGTATCTGGTCTTTTCCGAACTGACTTGAAACAATATTCTCGCCATAGTTGATCAAAATTTCAATTTCGTCAAAAACTTCTCTTAATTTTTCTCGAGCAATTTCTTTACATTTTGTTAATAATTTGCAATCGCAATAAGAGTTTCTGTGATTTTCCACTGCACATTCAGAACAAGCAAATTTACCACATCCAAAACAGAAAAACTCGCAGAAATTTGTAGTATGAATTTCACATAGAACACCATATTTGCGTTCCGTGGAATGAGCTTTAGAGTCCCCTGTGATCGTTTGAATTAGCAGTAAAGCCAAATCGTCACTAGGAAATGACTTGGCCCATTCTTCAGCAGAGATTGTGTATGATGGTGCTTTTATTTCTCGTCGATCCACTGGGCAAGTAAATTGATTGAATCTTCGTGAAGATTGAATTAGCTGTGTAAGACATTCTAAGCAAAGAGTATGTTCACATGGCAATATTCGAGGGTCTTTAAGGGTGTCTCGACATATTGGACAAGATAAATGATCATTTGTTATGTTTTCAGCTAACCTCCGCGCCATTCTGAAATGATATTTATAACTAATAAGTATCAATACAATAACAAATCGAAAAGTGTTTTTAATGTAACACCCAAACCTATTTGTCATATTGGTTTCTGTTATATGTTTTCTGTATTTGGTCATTATTTATATACTATTTACATGAAGCGTTACAAAGATATGTTTTAATCATCTTTTGATACCGCAAATTTTTAATGCTTTTTCAATTGCATGCTGTTGAGGGTTTTCATTGCAATCTTGACAATTCTGTTCACTAATTTTTTATTGCCTCTATTTCATTCATTTGTTTTGTTCATGCATAAGTAAAAACTATATTTTATATCTTACAGTTTCATTTTGAAGCTCCATATCAAGAATGGTTCTAAGCGAAGGCCTAATTCATGCGTTGGTTGTTGAGTTTGTGGTCCTTCCATCTTCGATATTTGAACAACTACATATCGTTTGTTTATTCATTTAAATTATATTTGTGTGTATCTTTTTGCTTGTAAATACTATTTATTAACAATACATGCGTTCCAAATGTCTCCCTGACCTTTGTATACAGGGCCCACATTTCACTGTTTTATTTTGAAAAAGTTTCTTGCAATAGGTGATATCCAGGTTCGTGGTAGGATCTGGTTTGCACTCCTTAATTTATCACTTTGTAAGAGTTATCTTTCTTGGATATGGACAACCACAAATATCTAAGACTTCAAAGTGGGTGTTTTATTCAAACAGATCTAATTGAATTAATCTTAAGTGATTTTGTACTGATTATTGAATCTTAAAAATCATCTGATATAAAAATATTTTAATTTATACTTTCATTTATTTTACTTAAAGACCATGAAATCAGTTGCCTGTCACTGACAGAAATATTTTATATCTCTAATGAAATGTTCCATAATGTTTTACTACTGTTGCTTCTCATGTTGGCAACTTTGATTTTCTAAAAAAAAATATTTCCGTTTTTGAGAAAAATCACATTAAAATATTTCTATTTTCCTTAGTGCTCATTACAACAAGGAATCGGGAACCAGTTTTTGTCCATACCGGGATCAGTCTAAAAGTATAAATTAGGGAGTGCAGACCATGAACTTGGATATGGTCTATTGACTCAATCAGAACCCTGTGGTAGTTTATATGTTTTGATTGTCATCTATAAGTATTTTTATTGGGTAATGGATGACTGCAGTTGTACGAACACTTTGCCAGTTAATTTTCATGTGTTGACAATGAGTAAAACATCATGGAAATAGCGTTGTTCGATGTTAAGCAATGAATTCTGCTCAAACGGGTGTTAGCGGCCGTCTTGTACTTGCTATGAGTTATAAGCAAAACTCGTTGTTGAAGACCTAGCTCTTGGTGACTTCAAGATCAAGTTCAACAACAAAAGCGCTGTTCCAATGCTTGGTTTTTCCATGTATTTGTAGAAACTTTGTCTCATGTGTATTTACTCTATATCTTTTCATAGCTTATACATGAAAATTACTTGAAATCTTCAGCCGATATTACTAAGATAAGATGCATTAGAGATTTCAAATCACGACCAGCTGTGATAGATAAATACAAAAATACCCAAAGTTGCATAAAAGACAGTAAATTTCGTCATGTTGCTCACGTGTTTCAAGGAATAACCTCTCATCAGCAGCATTAGAATCAAATAATATGGAAAGCTTTAATCCAAAGGTAGTCCAGAAAGAAGTACTCATTACCAAAAATATCAAAGTAAGATGCCAAATATAGTAACAAGGACATCTAACGAGTGCCATACAAGGAATGAAACCTCAGTATTTTTAAGTGGTTGGAATTTTGATAAAAACAGTAAATTTCTATACAACGCAAGGTAAAATTTTCATGTCAGACAAGTCTAACCATTGGGCTGGTGAATACCCTCGAGGACATCTGCTCCGACAGCAGATTACACATAGGTTTGTTAATACATATGATTATTTTATTTTATTAGTTTTCTACACAAAAATTGTTTAATGTGAAAGAGCTGATGACCTTATTGTCGTTGAATTCTGCGTTCCAATATGAAAGTTTACATATTGTTCGTTTAGTTCTTTCAATTTGTGTGGGAACGATCATGCTATTGTCTTTCATTGATGCCTGAAATGACAGCTTAAGGGTGTTTCTCTAGCGGTAGTTACTGATCGTGAATGGCATTTACACAAAAAGATCACCAATTCTACAGCAGGTCTCACCAACATAAATTTTGTGATTTCCTACACACTATTGCATACATCACAAGCATGTATCAGGAATCATCTGGGCCTTTACTGACTTCTTTCTTTATATGCAGGGCAAGACAAACTTACCCTTCCGCAGTACCTGATGTCGCTCTGTTTTTGAGAGTTCCCACTGTTAGTGTTATAGTTTTAAGTGTTGTATTTGTAGTGTTTGTGTGTTTTGTTGGTGGGTAGTGTCTTTGGTCGTCTGGTGTTTTTGATTTTGCCTTTTTTCTGGACTTTGATTTGTGTAATCTTGTTATTTGTTTATCGTTATTCTACTGCCGTTGTTAAGTGTAGGGACAAGTTTTACACCACAGTATCGTGTCTCCAGTACTACTCTTCGGCAATAATATGATTGCTGAAATAAAAATGATCTATCAAACATTTGCCTTTAAGAAAAGCGGTAATAATGATAGATTCAAAATTCTCTGCCATAAGTTATTAAATTTTGTATTGCGACCTTGTGGGAATGGTCTGTTAAAAATAACAAAATATCGAACTACTGTGAATTTATAATTTTTAAGTTTCTGCATATGGCCATTTCGACAACATATTTCTCTTCATGACAGATCATATTAAAACATTTGCAAATCCATAAACCGAAAAGGTGTTAAAGCTTATGGGGAAAAAATTACCAATAAGATCTAAAAGAAAAGTCAAAATCAGCTGTAAAGGACAGAGGTGTTTATGAGGAATATACTTATAGTTTTAAACAAAATTTTCTTAAATTTGGATAATAGTATAGTAAATTAAAAGTAAATCGGTTTTTGGGAAAGCACCGTAGTAATGGCTACTAGGTTGGTGAATAATCTCGATTAGAACTAATGATGCGTTTCTTTTGTCGCCTATGGGAAAATTGATGGTTTATTTTACCCCTAAAGTGCAGTTTTCTTGTAAACTTTTCGTCGTTGGAATATGAATTTCGAAGTAACGTATTACACAGTTTGGATATGTGCATTGCGAAGTGAAATGATTCTTATTAACTAAAATGATAAATAACTAAATACCGAACTTACTGTAAGTTTATTTTCTGCATATGCGCATTTCGACAACTTATGTCTCTTCAGTGCAGATAAAATCTAAACGTTTGGAAGACCATAAACTCAAAGATGTTTAAAAACTGATAGAGAACAAATAACCAATGTGATCTAAATGTAAAGCCAAAATCAGCTAAGGACAGAGCTTTGCATGAGGGAGATACTCCTTAGTTTTCAACAAAATTAACAAAAATTTAGATATTGTAAGGTTCCAAAAAATTATCGGCTTTCAGGTCAGCACCGAAGTACTGACTACTGGGCTGGTGAATACCCTCGGGGACTTACAGTCCACCAGCAGTTGCATCGACCCAGTGGTAACAAATAACTACCGAACTTACTGTAAATTTATTTTCTGCATATGCGCATTTCGACAACTTGTGTCACTTCAGTGCAGATAAAATCTAAACGTTTGGAAGACCATAAACTCAAAGATGTTTAAAAACTGATAGAGAACAAATAAACAATGTGATCTTAATGTAAAGCCAAAATCAGCTAAGGACAGAGCTTTGCATGAGGGAGATACTCCTTAGTTTTCAACAAAATTAACAAAAATTTAGATATTGTAAGGTTCCGAAAAATAATCGGCTTTCGGGTCAGCACCGAAGTACTGACTACTGGGGTGGTAAATACCCTCGGAGACTGGCAGTCCACCAGCAGTGGCATCGACCCAGTGGTAACGAATAACTAAATACCGAACTTACTGTAAATTTATTTTCTGCAAATGCGCATTTCGACAACTTATGTCTCTTCAGCGCAGATGAAATCTAAACGTTTGGAAGACCATAAACTCAAAGATGTTTAAAAACTGATAGAGAACAAATAACCAATGTGATCTATATGTAAAGCCAAAATCGGCTAAGGACAGAGCTTTGCATGAGGAAGATACTCCTAACTTTTCAACAAAATTAACAAAAATGATAAGTGATATTCTTGTTCATATCATATCATTTATGTAACCAGAATCAAAATACTCACATATATGTATATTGCTCAAGATCTACACCAAACAGATGATATATAAAGAAATGAAACTTAATATTTTTCCATTTGTAAATTTAGACAGTCATATGATTATGACTACGTAATATTTTTTCTTTTTAAACCAATACTTAAATGGCTTGTACATGTAATTCAAAATGTATGGAAGTATGCCAAAGAGAGTAAGACAATAGGGATTGTATTATGTTGTTTTTTATTGTGGTGAATTATGTGACTGATAAACATATCAAACAAGACAATTAGAACCGACTTTGTTTTTGTTTTGAGTCATATCAATGATATGAAACAAAAACAAGTTAGTAGTATCTATAGATACCGAGTATCACTGCACTTTCATTTTTTTAATTCCTATGAAAAGATATTGCTATATATTTGTTGTTATATGTATAAGCATGCTCTAATATATTATTGTAAAAATTGTGTATGCGGGAGAAGACTTCATAAGTTTACTTAACTTGTGTCTTATCCCTTTTGTCATTATGAGCAAGACAAAATAAGTGAGAAATAAATTATTACTTGTTTAACATACAAAGAGGGATAACTTGGAACTCTTGAATGACAAGTTTATCAAGTTGTCCTAGGTACTTAGGTATTACATTGATCAATATCTTATTTGTTATCATATATAAAGGACAGAAGAAAAGAGGAATGAAAATCAACAAAAAAGCGTTGTGGCATTGTTTTTTTTTATTGTGCATTTACTCCATATTTTTTCATTGTTACTATGAGTATAAAACGTAAGGATAAATACCTGCTTTGCATGTTTACAAGTTTGTACTTTAGTAATTTAAATAAAATATAAAGAACTACATTGTGTATTGATAAATGAATTTTAAAAGGGTTTTTAAATTGCTATATACACATAAATTCTGGGTTTAATAATTATATCAAATCCGAAATGTTACATCGGTAATATTTATCATCAAATAAATCATGGCAGGAGTAGCACTGATAAACGGGAACATTTAGGGTTCTCCACCATAATAAAGACTAGGGTGACAGACAAACATTCACCTAGTCTACGGATAGATCTAGACGAAACAAAAACACTTCTGCTGTCATCATCACATTTATTCAAAACTGCTACATTATAATAGCGGGAAAAGAGAAATAACTCATATTTACAAATACATATATTTAGTCGCAACATCATTATATGCGATGGTCAGAATATTTTATTCACATTATAAGCATTTTTTACAACATATATTCAACATCATAACATTTTAGGCAGTTGATACAATTTAATATTCGGTGGTTACAACATTATATGCAAATTTTACATTATTATATTCAATCAGAATAGCATTATATGCAAATTGTCACGACATTACGTTCAATTGTTGCAATATTATATGCAGTAGTCACAGCATATATGCAGTTGTTATCCGCGCACTTTCGAAGAAAGTTCGGGGATAGTTATACCCTCCGTCTGTCTGTCCGTCCGTCCGTCACACTTTTCTTGTGACTAAAACTCCTCCTACATTTATGGATTTAGGGATTTAATTTTGTTATAGAATTGTTGCATATAGTCTGTAGATGCGCAATAAGCTTTCGAACTTGGTGCAAACAAAAGACCCAAGATGTCAATTGTTACACACGTGGCATGTGACACAACCTCCTCCTACATTTATGGATTTATCGATATAATTTTGTTGTAGAATTGTTGCATAGAGTCTATAGATGCGCAATAAGCTTTCTGGTTTTTATCTTTATCTCGATGCAAACAAGAGGTCCCATGATATTAATTTTGACAAAGGCCCAAAGTTGTGGATTTTGACAAGTGTGGCATGTGACACAAACTCCTCCTACATTTTTGGATTTAGGGATGAAATCTTTATGCAGAATTGTTGCATATAGTCTGTAGATTTGCAATAAGCTTTCGGAAATATGATTCCGGTTCCAACTTTGGTAAATTTCCTGAAATGTCAAAGACTCATATTTTTTTAATTTGAGCATAATTATAATTATATATTTTAGCAATTGTTTGATACAAAATGGAATTTTGAATGATTAGAATTCTAAAATGCGATTCCAAGTTTGGTATATTTCCTGAAAGTCTCAGAGACCACTTATTTTTTGGAATTCTACCTAGCAACCATACTAAAACAATTTGTTTAGTTTAGGACAAAAATTTAACTAAGTGGATTTCAAAAATATTTGATTCCAATTTTGGTAAATTTCCTGAAAGTCTCAAAGACCACTTATTTTTTGGAATTCTACCTAGCACCCATATTTAAATAGCTTCTTTAATTTAGGACAAACACTTTCATCAATTGGATTTCAAAAATATTTGATTCTAATTTGGTAAATTTCCTGAAAGTCTCAAAGACCACTTATTTTTTGGAATTCTACCTAGCAACCATACTAAAATAATTTGTTTAGTTTAGGACAAACATTTTAACTAAATGGATTTCAAAAATATTTGATTCCAATTTTGTGAATTTCTTGAAAGTCTCAAAGACCACTTATTTTGTGGAATTCTACCTAGCAACCATACTTAAATAGCTTTTTTAATTTAGGACAAGTACTTTCATCAATTAGATTTCAAAAATATTTGATTCCAATTTTCGTATATTTCCTGAAAGTCTCAAAGACCACTTATTTTTGGAATCCTACCTAGCGACCATACTTAAGTTTTGTTTAGTTTAGGACAAACAGTTTAATCAATTTGCGATTGATTGATTGCAACCATACTTAAATAGCTTCTTTAATTTAGGACAAATACTTTCATCAATTAAATTGCAAAAATATTTGATTCCAGTCTTGGGAAATTTCCTGAAAGTCTCAAAGACCACTTATTTTTCGGAATTCTGCCTAACAATCATATATACTTAAATTCTTTTTGCAAAAATAACGACTATCAATAGTTTGATTTCAAAAATATTATGGAAAATTATGCGCAGGGCGTAAAACAACTGTTTTCTGTTTCAAACAGGGAGTGCGGGGATAGCTGTCGTTCCGACAACCTCTAGTTATTATATTCAATCATCATATTATATGCAGTGGTCACGACATTATGTACAGTTCTCACATCACTACATGTAGCACTTACAACATTATATGCAGTGGTCAGAACATTATGTTATGGCCATTTTCAGAAACTAAATTTACAATAACTTCGATATTTTGTTATTTAATGGTCACAACATTATGTGTAGTTGTTTCAATTTTATGTTTAGTAGTTAAAATGGTAGTGGATAGGGAAATGCCCTGTCTATGCGGACTAGTTAGGTCATAATACGGAAAGCCTAACCGCGAACTATTGTAACCTCAACTTTCCACGCAGTATGAAGATCCCTTCTATATTTTAAGGAGATCAGACTTACTGGGAGTCTTATAGAAGGCTAATGTTTCCTGCCCCTACCCATGTGTCCCCTTTCCTAGTGACAATAAAAATTCTTTGCACCTTCAACTTTTGTTTCTTTCTTCTTTTACTTAATATGTTTTTAATTCGTCAACATGTTCCTGTTCCTTTTTCATATTGTCCTGATATAGTTGTAATATTGCTTACCGGACGTTAAGCTAAAACTATACAATCATTATTTGCAGTGTTTACACAGATATACTACAAACGTGGGAATATTAACGGGGTGTTGTTTTCGCGATTTTATGGAATAAAAAGTTGGCATAGGGTCATTTTGCCGCTCAAAGCTTTTACAATTCGACAATGCCATTGTTTATTATATAATCATTCAAAAAAAAATATTGCATAGAGGAAATTTTCGCTGATTTGTCATGACCGGTAATGTAGCGAAAATCATCAACACGAAAAAAAATTCACGTTTACAGTATGCAACCGTAACATCATGTTATAATCAATGGTCACAACATTATATGTCTGTAAGAAAATTATTTTTAATGATCACAATATTATATTCAGTGTCCACATTAAATGCAGTCCTCACAATATTATATGCAGTGCTCACAACAGTATATGCAGCAGTAACAACCAACAGTATGTGCAGCAGTAACAACCAACAGTAAATGCAGCAGTAACAACCAACAGTATATGCATCAGTAACAACCAACATTATATGCAGTAGTTACAACCAACAGTATATGCAGCACTATCTACATTAAATTCAGTGGTTATAACATTAAATGCAACTGTAGCAACTCTATCTGCAGTAGTCACCACATTATCGGCAGTTGTCAAAACATTATATAATTGTATGCAGTTCTAGCAACATTATATCCATTAGTCACGACATTATATAGACACCACATTATATCCATTAGTCACGTCATTATATAGACACCACATTATATCCATTAGTCACGATATTATATCCATTAGTCACGACATTATATAGACACCACATTATATCCATTAGTCACGACATTATATAGACACCACATTATATCCATTAGTCACAACATTATATAGACACCACATTATATCCATTAGTCACGACATTATATAGACACCACATTATATCCATTAGTCACGACATTATATAGACACCACATTATATCCATAAGTCACGACATTATATCCATTAGTCACGACATTATATAGACAACACATTATATCCATTAGTCACGACATTATATAGACACCACATTATATTCATTAGTCCCGACATTATATAGACACCACATTATATCCATTAGTCACGACATTATATAGACACCATATTATATCCATTAGTCACGACATTATATAGACACCACATTATATCCATTAGTCATGACATTATATAGACACCACATTATATCCATTAGTCACGACATTATATAGACACCACATTATATCCATTAGTCAAGACATTATATAGACACCACATTATATCCATTAGTCACGACATTGTATAGACACCACATTATACAAATGTATCCATTAGTCACGACATTACATAGACACCACATTATATCCATTAGTAACGACATTATATAGACACCACATTATATCCATTAGTCACGACATTATATAGACACCACATTATATTCATTAGTCACGACATTATATAGACACCACGTTATATCCATTAGTCACGACATTATATAGACACCACATTATATCCATTAGTCACGACATTATATAGACACCACATTATATCCATTAATCACATGATATAGACACCACATTATATTCATTAGTCACGACATTATATAGACACCACATTATATCCATTAGTCACGACATTATATAGACACCACGTTATATCCATTAGTCACGACATTATATAGACACCAC
>MJUU01020353.1:26242-48850 GCA_002080025.1 Modiolus philippinarum
ATAATACATGGCAAAATCCGTATCACATGCCGTATCATCCCTCGACCAATATCAGCCCTCGGACCAGAGGCCCTCGTGCTGATATTGGTAACTCGGGATGATACGGCATGTGATACGGATTTTGCCATGTATTATTCCCTATATCATATATTTAAACGGAGGACTACCAATCCGAAAAATACAGTCAAAAATTGAAATCGGTACAATGTAAGAGAAAATGCATGTGAAGAGGAAAAATTTCAAAATGGGCGGAAAGGACTAGAAGTTTTGGACTAAATCGAGCATGTAAAGGAAAAATGTTTACTAGATTTTTTTAACTGATCCTCACAAAACAATTTCACCCAAAACAAATCTTTGTTATCCTTCCCCCCAAAATTTTTTTTTGGCCCCCCAAAAAATTGCCACAAAATTTAATCTCCTAAATTTTTTTTTTAAGTAAAATTTTAAAAAAATTTCGAAAAGGGTATATGATAAAGGGTAAGCCATGCGATAAAGGGTATGCGATAAAGGGTATGACGTCATAGTGTGAATACGGAATGAACGTCATGCACTGTATCACATATTCAAAACGTCCGTATTTATTACTAAACATATGATAAATACCTAATATCAAATAATATATAAAATAATGAATAAATATTTTTCGAGTGGTATATTCAATACTGAAATATTAAATAGTACATGTATATTAATATTGCTTCCACTTCCTATTACCTGTAAATTGTTACATGAGAAATGGCGCAAATGAAATACAAGCTTGTGGCGCATATGAAATACCCCATTTATCAAAAATTGGCGCAAATGTAATGCGCCCACATATATTTTTATGCATGTTTACGTGTGATGACTACTGGAACAGCCTTGAATAAATAGCGATTTTACCAGGGGGTTTAAGAGACGTCATATAAGAAAGAATTATATATCGATTTGTAGCGCTTAATTCATGAAGTTTTTTCGTCAGTTAAAATTTAGTTTAAAAAATGTCATATAGGAATATTTGTCAATGCACTTCAATTTCATGAACAGTTTGTTTTTTATGTGCTTTATATATAAATATATATATTTCAATAGGTTTAGAAATCCAGTTTTTATTCTTACTGGTATCCGAGGCGGTCGTTTCCGCCTTCAATAACACGAGAGTTCCTATCTCGAAAGTCCCGTATATATGTTAAGAGAAAGAGTAACATGACAGTTGTAATGATGCAACTAGATGTTCATGAAAGAAATTAATAGTGAGCTAAAGGGGCATTTGGAAATAATATGCAGTTCTTTCTGTTCAACCTACAGAAGATCCGTAAACAAGAAGGTTTTTTTCTTTAGAAAATTCCCATTTCCCCCTAAATTTACACTACGCAGACTTCTTTTTTATTTATATTATTATTATTACTAGTATTTATATTTATCATAAATATTATCAGAGGAGCTATGTAAAGCTTCGGAAATAAAATCCTATAGCAATTCTTGACATTTTGTTTTGATTCATAATTGTAAAAGGAAGTAAATTAATATGGCAGAAAGCGCAAATTTAAGAAGAGAAATCAAATATTTAACCCGAGTTACTCTCAAAATCAATGCCTGCTACTCATATTCAGCAGCAAACTCATTAGTAAACACTTTAAATTATTCGATACATTGCGTTTATAATAATATTGATACATCAAAAGTTTAGTTTACTTTTGATATGGAAGCTCTTTTTTAATATAAAGTCAAAACACATATTTGTGTATGGTGCACTTGCCTATTACGTCCAGCTTTGAGGTTTCATGAAAATAAACTGTTAATACATAATTCTTGTAATTATTGTACGTTAGAACGACCTGATAACATAATATTGAAAAAATAACATAACGGAATTAATTCTCTTGCTGTATATAATGCAAATTAAGTAATATCTGGCGTGTCTGTATGTTATGGCTATGGCTATGATTAATATCACCAAAATGGAAACTAAACAGTTGCCTTCCGAATAATCAATGAAAGGATATGGAGTAAATGCACATGAGACAACCAAATTAAAAAACATTCCGAAACCTGTATTTTGTGTGACTAACTGATGGAATCTTTCGAATGTAGCGTTACAATTACAGTTGTCATATATATGATATGCATTTTGTTTTTAAGATTTGACAATTGGAAATGTGAATTTTTAGTATAAAATCTATATATTTAAAGAATGACGAATGTCACCGTCAAATTCGATTTCCATGCTGTATAAAAATAAAAAAGGCATTATCATTACTAATCCGATGTTAGACTTTTGTTGATAAAGTACAGAAGGAAATGACAATACAGCTAACGATATCATAGTGAAATTGACGAGACATCTACATTAACTTTATTGATTACAATTTTGTTTTCCGAGAAAAATGCCTTTACTATTGACTTCGACATGAACATATTAGAAGTATCGGGTTTTATAAAAGCAGGATTACTGATTGAACAAATAATATATTTGCATTAAACAAAATTACAGATACTTTTGATATCCGCCGTATTGTGATTTACACCCATTAGCTTGTTGCTTTTTTATTCCGTAAGAATAAATCAATTTGGTTTATAAATATTTTATAAAATGTGGTCAATGGCCAAATGACAGATTTCCTTTACACTTTTAGACTTAATGCAAAAGCCAAGAGCAAATATATTTTATATTCAGATATAAACATTGAACAATAAGCTTTCCAGAGTCAGTATCGCTCTAACTCTTAACATTACGTATAGCAAGTTCTCGGTTAATCTTATATTGGACTCAAGACTCTGAAAAAGGAATTATCGAAAGACAATTAATTAATATCAGTATAAAGGTTGAACAGGCAAAAGTCAGTCGTTGTTGTCCTTCCAATCCATAATAATAACGTGGGCGCCAAATGTGATAAACATAATTTTAGGTTCAGTCCATCTATGTTGATTGAGTTTACTCTGCTACGACGCTTTATTCATGAACAGTTGAATACTAGTGTCATATTAATGGTATTGATGGAAATATGTTGATGGCACACATGTAAATTTGTGGAAGAATTAATTCAGTTATTCCATTTCGGTACCCGAAAACAGTCACAAAAGACAATTTCGACAAACTTATGGCTCTTCAGTACATACCTTCAAAAGACTAAAAATAAGAAGAAAAAGGGGTTGATATAAAAGGAATAACCTTAAAGCCTTACGTAATCTTAATAATGGCAAAGACAATACCAAATAGGCTCTCTCAAGAGCCTGTATCGCTCACGTGGGCCATGGCTGACATAGACGGTCCAAATAACCTGATAATAAAGGGCATCTTTTTCAAGTATGTTAATAGAAATTGATGGTTATTCTTCAAAGTTGAACTATATTCATGATGGCAACCAGTTTTTATATGGTTACCTCTTTTGAAGGAGGACAACTTAGGAACGAACATAAAAATTAAAAATTTTGAAAGGCATTATCCAAGGACGATTATGACTTAAGTTTGATTTCATTTGGCCTAGTAGCTTCAGATGAACAGATCTTTGTATGTGTTTTCCCAGCAGGTCGAACGTTAATCTAAATCCCACAAAGAATGAGCTGCACACTTGATGGACAATTTTTTAAAAAGGAACCACCCATGAAATATTGTGACCAAGTTTGGAACCAATTAGCATTGTTGTTTAAGAGGAGAAAATCTTTGAAAACTTTCCCGTAGAGACAAATGTCAAAATATGTTCTCAGCTGGGGCCATCTTAAATGGAATGCAGACTTGCCATACACATTTTTTAAAGGGGATCAACTAAGGGCTATTGCATCTAAGTTTTGTTCCAATCGGCCTAAGGAAAAAATCTTTGAATGTGTTTTCCTATAGGGTACAATGGTAAACTAAGTTCTCCGCTTGCAGCCATATTGGGCGATGTGTGGACTTGCCAGACATATTTTTATGGGGACCTACTAAGGTCGATTATGTCCAAGTTTGGATGAATTTCAGAGATGATCTTTGATTTCTTTCCCATAAGGCCCAATGTTCAACTATGTTCCCCGCTGGCACCCATCTGGATGTGATGCCGACTTGACGGGAACATTTTTCAAAGGGGTCAACTAAAGACTCTTGTGACCAAGCTTACTTCCAATTGGCCTAATAACTTTTTAGAGTGAGATCTTAGAAATGTTTTCCCATAGGGTCAAATTGTAAACTAGTTCTACGTTGTCGACCATCTTGAAAGTGGTCGTAAACCTTGACCATGTTCAATAAAATGTGGTTCTTGACATACTGAACATTTCTGCAATTTAAACTTGACCTATATCTCAAATCGTTTTTGAAATATAAGGCAAAAAGTATAAAACCACAAAAAAATTTGTCAATAAAGGACCACAACTCATATATGAGTACTTTGATTTTCTTTAAAATTTCCATGTGGGTAGATCTTGCCATGCTCAACATTTTTACATTAAAACTTAACCTCTATCTGTAATAAATTTTTAATGAAAAATAATAAAAACATCAAAATTTTCAAAATTTTTCGGATAAAGGCCAATAACTCTGAGGTGGGTCATCAGATTTCATTCAAAATTTCAGGTTTGGTAGATCTTGTCATCCTGATTATTTTTCCGTTGTCAGATTTTTTATATCTATTTACAACAGTTTTCGAGTTATTTGATAAAAACAGCCATTCACCCCTATGTTCTATTGTTAGTAACGACATCCATGTTGTTTTACCTAGGACATACAAAATAACAAATTTAAACTAGATACCCTAGTAATGATTCAGTTGAAGTTTGGCCCATTGGTATAGCAATTTGAGCTAAAAACGATTGTCGGAAATGTACGTATGAAACACTGAGAAACATTGTCAGTTATCTCCTGTTCCAAGCTGGTTATATATGGTGAACGTGGAGATAATTTCCAATTTCGATGTCAAAAGTGACTACTGATATGCTAATTAAAATTATCTCCATTTTGACCATATATAACTACAAAATGTAACTTGGTACAGGGAGATAACCGACAATTTTTTCTCGTTGGTTGGTTGAGTAAGTATAGCTTAACGCGTAAGGTACCGTTCTTAAGCTAAATCAGAGCTAGATCAAGTTAATCAAATATAAAAAAGTAGTGAAATATTGATTGATTTATAATATAATCATATTGCGTCCAGTGATCAGAATTTCAGCTATATTATGATGAAAACCACTTGTATAAGAAATCAGAAATAAAGGTGGTTGCTACTGAAAAAGGAAGGAGTGGATAAGCCCAGTTTGGCGTTATTCCACACAGATTGTCTACAATGATTGCGACTAGGCTTTCCATGCATTTCATGACCTGACTCCCCCACATTGCAGAGTATTAGTTAGCTCCCCAATTCAGTTATTTTGACAAAGCCCCTGTTGTATTGAGAGCGAAATTTGATATTTTACCCTCGATACTACCTCCAATGAGTCTGCCACCTCAACAAGGTCTTCTTCTCTCCACCACCTGGAGATATGTTTCTAGTCCTAATCTAGGTGTTAGAGAAAACGACATCTTATATCCCTAGCATCACGATGGTCTTCTGTAGTATGTTAGCTTTCTTTCTTTCATATAGACTAAAATAAATCATAACGGAAATCAATTGGCAAATTAAAAGCTTTTTTTGACTGTTGATCTTACAAAGAGCTTTCTTTACGCTGCACTAAAATTGAACGTTGAACCTCACAATTTCAAATTGGCAAAATTGAATGTTAAATATCAACACTGATATCAGTATTTTGACTCAAATTAACAACCGTCCGGGCAGCCGTCCAACAGGTCAATTTGTCGAAGATGTGCATAGGTCAAAGACACTCAAGCCAACATTAATAATCTTAGTCGCTATTTATACACAATATCCCAGATTCGTAATTGTTTTTACACATGGCCTTTTTAATTTGTTAAAGACAAGTAGTCTGAAACAAACTTGTTTCAAATACTCTTTCCCATGGCTTTAGGCTAAAACGAATCAATAATTCATGACACCACGAAATATTATGGAATATAAGACGTTGTGTTTTTTTAAACTTACCAATGGTAAGTTTAAATCTCGACCAAATATTTTCAGATTTCAATGACATTGCTGTGAATCACACCGCGTTCAAATTTTGCAATAATTAATTCCACAGACTTTATGTTTGCTCTTATTCCCTAGAATGCTATTTAGACATAATTAGCCAAATCTTAAATACGGCATGCTTGTCAGTCTTAATCTGTTTTTAATAATTAGGTTATTTTGTCGAAAATGTAGCAAAATACAATTAATTCTAAAAGTCTAATGAAGTCAGAGAATTCTGTCACAGAGCTTTTCAATTTGTGAATTAAACTAAGTGAATGTCTGACAGTCTAGTGTAAATAAGAGAATTTTATTGTCACGATTACATAATTTTGTGGCATTTCAGCATTATTTTAATTATCCACAGAAGAATGATTTCTATTGGTTCATTTATGATAACCAATTGCAAAAAATCAACCAAAAAGAAAGCTTTAAAATACCCTAAAACAAGGGTACAATTTTCATGTAAGAAGTTATCCTTATATTGAGTCAAAGAATAAAAAAAGGAATCTGAAATTCTTATTAGTGACTATTGGTCTATCATAAATGAATTTTTACTTGACTCATTCTTTGATAAGTTTGAGTTTTAGTTAAAAAAAATTAGTAATCCAGCAACATGAGAACGAGAACATTTTAATCAATTCATAAACAAATCGAATAAAACATGATATACACGTGGATAAGATACTAAGTACAGCGAGTTTAGCAGACATATGCATGCCTTGCGACCGACTCCAGTGAAGTCTGCTCTTTCCGAAAACAAATATTCGAGTTTTACGTCCTGTATGCAGCATCTCGGCTTAATCAAGATGAAATCAAGTAAATCAATTCTTTGACAACATTAGAGTGAATGGGATAACCATGGTACCCTGTAATGATTGCTGCTGAAAAAAAGAGAAATAGAAAAGAACAGATAATTCTCCCTTTACATGGCTGCCTCGTTAAATCTGCTCAATTATCGAGAAGTGCAGAAGAAAATTCTAGCCAATTCTGTTTACAGTTTATATAAATAATTTCTTTGTAGTCCTTCCCATACTGTGACCTGACTACCCTGCCTATACTAAGCATTCCCTATCCTTGTCCACCATATGATAACTTATCCGGATTGGTTAACAAATAGTTATAATTATCCATGTATAAGCACATCTTCATGCACGAATTCGGACACTATAATAGTAATACCACACAATTTTTATATATCTATTTTTTGTAATTATTTTTTGTATATAAGTTTGTCGTAAAGTAGAGGACAATTTATTGTCAGATATCTATTATCTATATTACTTCTATGACAAATACCGACTATAACTGTTACTTTACTTTTTTTATCTTTGTTCTTGAAACCAAATAAATCCAGATCATTGAAAACGCTAAAGGTATGTGGTTTTCCCCGATTACTCCGGCTTCCTCCGCCACTTTAACTGAACTTCAAGATATAGCTGATACACTGCTGAAAGTAGCGTTAAACCGAATCTAAAAGCAATATATCATGACAATTAGAAAACTACAACACTACACATTTTTATGAAAATTATATGAAGAAAATTAATGTGAAACTCTTTTAACAGTAAAACATTTATGAAAATCGGACCAAAAAAAATAAGCTTTACAAAAATTTTTTAACATAGACGTTTCAATATGAATTGCCCTGGAAAATTACAATATAATGAATACTTTTGACCAAAAACTGACGTTTTAACGTAGTTAATACGCGGTAGCCATACGTAGTTTAATTGTCTTTAAATTTTAAGTACTTATATGAGCAATTGTAAAAACACTTTGCCAGTTATTTTTATATTTGTTGACAATCCCTCACCCATGACCAAATGATACATGGATGTAGCGTTGATCGACATCTGTCAATGAATTCCACTCAAACCAGTTCTAGGGGCCGTCTTAAACTTACTATGAGGTACTATGAGTAAAGTCCACTGTTGAAGGCCTCATGATAACTCAAAGAAGCGCTGTTCCATTGATAATTTTTCCATGTATTTGTAGAGACTTTGTCTCATATGCATTTACTTTATATCCCTTCATTGATTACCACAGAAATGCCCATATCTTAGCAGTATTGAATTTTACTTAAAAAATCAGCATGAAGCAAATGTATAGACCTATAAATATGAGAGAATAATGATCATCGGCAGATCTAGATATAAGCTGTTTATTTGCCACACAAAAGAAACATCCCTGAAAGAACAACTCCCATCAGTTTCTTAGAGATGAAAAACCTATAATTTTATTCGAAAACGGAAGTGGGAAATTAAAAGATGCTCCTAACATATTACTTATACAAAATTTTATTTAATGTGACTGTACCATTTTTTACCCAACTGTGAAAAATTGAATTCAAAATTTTAATACTTTCTTCATGCGAATGTCAAGTTGTCTCCCTTTTTAATGAGTAAAAAGAATTACCTTTCTTGCCAAATTTTTGACTTTCACTTATTTCAACATTATGGGAAACTATTCAAAACTTTTAATTTTTATTGTAGGCATTTTTAAGTATTGTATAAAGTGAGTGTTATATACAATAAGACAAGTTTTAATCTAGACTGGTTCACTCCCCTTGCTCGCTTCGAAAAACCTACGCAACTGTTGCTCGCTTCGTAAAGCCTACGCAACTGTTGCTCGCTTCGTAAAGCCTACGCAACTGTTGCTCGCTTCGTAAAGCCTACGCAACTGCTGCTCGCTTCGTAAAGCCTACGCAACTGTAGGCTTGACTAAGCGATCAAGGGGAGAGAACCAATCTAAGTCTTATTCTTCTATGTACTATAAATATTTTAGCTCTGTGTTTCATTCATACCAATCATAACAAATATAAAGGAGTTATACCCCTCCACCTCAGGACTACCATCTTAAAACAATCCCTATTATGGCTGTAAGGTAACACAGAATTACCTTCGACTTTTATATTCAATATAAGACAAGAAATTGATATGTAAAGAGCCAGGACATTTGTATTTTTCAAGCAGCACTGTTTCCGGTGATATGATCAAAGAAGGATATAACCCATTACTGATTATTTGGATATCTTTTGGTTTAATGCATTTTAACATTTTTTGAAGTTATGGATTTCCTTTGTTTGGGTTCTAGTGCTGCTGATGAGGAATAAATTTCCGAAATGGCCATACAGCTCATTAAAATTATTGAGGTTGGAGTTAACATATGTGTTATGGTCTCATATTCATTTACTCCATATCCTTTCGTGAAATATTGTTATTAATTCTAGTTAAGATTACAGTGATAAAATATGCTAAGAGTATTAGCATAACCTAAAATAGATGTTTTTCATTTCACCGGAAAGTTAATGTCCATTGTTCATATCCATGTTATTTGTTACTATCGAAGGGAATTCAAACACAAAAAAATACAACGTTTGATAATTTATTGTAGTATTAGGGAAGGCACTGACAGTAATCTGATATTAACTTGAAATTACAAGATATCTGCATTAACTTGCATTGATTGTTTTAAATTTTGAATAGTCGTATTTTGTAAATGCTTATGTTATTACCTTTGAACACGAACTATGCCAAAACGAGTTCCCATTGGATTTAAGTTGATTAAGTTTTATTTGAGTGACATAATTGCGTGATTCCAAGTCTGTGAAAAGCTAGCTTTTAATGTCAAACCTTCAGAACAACGGCAGCAGAATACCATTTAGGGAAACAAAATCACGACTAAATCACATGAGACAATGAAACACAGCCAATCAAAGATTGCGATCCCCCCCGCTCCCCCTTTTTGGACCCCTCCCCTTATAAAAAAAGACCAGTGTTTTTGAAACAAAATTAATCATTGTAACTGTAAAACACCAAAAAGATATGGTTGCTAGGTAGAATTTGAAAAAGTACAGGTTTCTGAGAATTTAAGGAAATTATCAAAATAAGAATCAATGATTTTTGCAAACTGACTGTTGAAAATCCTCATTTTTACTGTAAGGAATTGAAGAAAATATGGTTGCTAGGTAGAATTCCAAAAAAAAAAATGAGTCTTTGAGAGTTTCAGGAAATTAACCAAACTTAGAATCTAAAATTTTTGCAATCTGACTATGGAAAATGATCACTGATACTATAAGGCATAAAAAAAGATATGGTTGCTAGGTAAAATTCCAAAAAGAAATTGGTCTTTGAGAGTCTCAGAAAATTTACCAAAATTAGAATCAGTTTTTTGCACTCTGATTATTGAAAATGACCTTCACTACTACAATATAAGGAATTGAAAAAGATATGGTTGCTAGGTAGAATTCCAAAAGTAATTAGTCTTTGAGAGTTTCAGGAAATTTACCAAAATTAGAATCAAAGATTCTTGCAACCTGACAGTTGAAATTCATCATTATAACTCTAAATAATTGAAAAAGATATGGTTGCTAGGTAGAATTCCAAAAAAAAAATGGGTCTTTGAGAGTTTCAGGAACTTTACCAAAATTAGAATCAGTTTTTTGCACTCTGATTATTGAAAATGATCTTCACTACTGTAAGGAAATGAAAAAGATATGGTTGCTAGGTAGAATTCCAAAAAATAGTAGGCCTTTGAGAGTTTCAGGAAATTTACCAAAATTAGAATCAAGGTTTTTGCAATCTTACCATTGAAAATTATCATTGAAACTATAAGGCACCAAAAAGATATGGTTGCTAGGTGGAATTCCAAAAAGTAATTGGTCTTTTAGAGTTTCAGGAAATTTACCAAAATTAGAATCATATTTTTGAAATCCTAGTGTTTATACTAGCTGATGACATTAAAAAGTTGCTTTTTGGAAATTTCAAAAATTATAAGTCTTTGACAGTTTCAGGAAATTTACCAAATTTGGCACCTGGTCTAAGTTCTAAAAGCTTAGAACGGATTCAAAGAGTAATTCCAATAATTCCACATGAAAATATAAACCACAAAATCAAAATTATACATAGAGTTCCAGTTGTTCTGTTGAGTACTGATTGTTTAACATTTTTGGACCCTTAAGGGCATTCCCCCAGGGGTCATATCAAAAGTCCGCTATCATCAATAAATGAGATGCATATAATCGAACTTGCATACCAAGTTTCAGCTTCCAAACATGGATACTTCAGAAGATTTCACTTAGTACTGGATAGCTCGAAATACATTTTCGCTCATTTTTCCAACCTGAGGGCAAATTTCAAAATTCCGAAACCTTCGGCACAGACAACTTTTATAGTGTTACTTATACCCTTATTACAAGATTTCTGCGATTTAAGGTGTAAGAAGAGTTCCAGCGGAATCGATTTTTTTTTTGTTTTTTGGACCCCCTAGAGGCCATGCCCTTAGGGGTCATACCAAAGTTCCGACACCCTCTGTGAAGTTGCTACATAATATGTGAGTCGATTCCCAAGTTTCAACTTTCTAGGCCAAATGGCCATAGAAATTTCTTCAATTATTGGATATCGCGAAAATTCGTTTCCGCCCATAATTTGCCCCCAGGGCGTTTGACCTGAATTCCGAATCCACAGTGCACTACTTCTGATCATACTCTAGTATGGTGCCAAGTTTAAAATTTGTATCTCTTATAGTTCAAGAGCTATCGGGGAGCATTACAAATACACGTACGTACGTACGGCCTGCATTACATAATCCCCCCACTTTCCCTAAGCGGGGGATAAAAAGACAGATCAGATGGAAACCACCGGAAAAATTTTCGACCGCAATGGTACTGTCTTGGTACGGGCATTTCAAAAGACCACTACGGCAATGTCAGGTAGCAACACAAAAGCAATTGCTATTGAAAATATGATACATGTTACTTCTCTAACCCTGTAACAAGACCAAAGGTAAAAGTTTACCAAAATTGAACAACGCATAAGCAGATTTCATAAATCAGTCCAAAGACAAGGCTAAAACGAGAACACTAGGGGAGGGAAGGCAAAGGACAAAACGCATCTATAAAAAACGAGTATAAACAAATGTAAATGTAAAAAAAATGGATAACAGGAAACACCTACAATAGCTGAAAATTATAATTACATGTCACAATCTACTAAGGAACTATACAGGAAAAAAACACGAATACGACAAAAGACAAACGTAAACAACTATAGGAACTTAGGGCAGCCGACCTTGGTACCAGCAGTAGCAAAAGCCAGCGGTGGGGTTTAACCGGTTTGTGGGTACCCCAACCTCCCCTTTATCTGTCCCGTTTCCTCCCCAAAGTTGAATAAAAATACGAATAAAACCAAATACAGGTAGACTTCTAACTCCAAGACCGCAATCTTGAAAGGAGAGAAAAGGACAATACGTAATTTTGAAAGATGGTTCAAGGGGTGCTCGCCGCTAGACCACCGGCTAATGCAAGGAGCCTAGTCTGCTGGTAAAACACTGTCGCACTACGGAAGAAAAATCAAACTTCCAAACTTCATCATATATTCCATTAGACATCGGCAGTTTCAGTGAGAGGCCAGTATGTGTGTAAAATTTTAAGGTCACTAGATCTCGAAGCTAATTTAAAGGATGCAAGCAGAGTATCTTTTCGATGTCATCGAAACATGTAAGTTACGTCCCAGCCTTTATTGATCTTAAATCAGTTTCTTGCATTTTTTTCCGTAGAAGCGAGGAAAAGAAATACCCCAAGTAATAAGCTGTTTGCGAGAAACGCCTTATTTAGATATCAAATGTTCGTTCATTTCTATTATAAAACTTTTTAAATGTATCCAACAACTTATGGAATCTGTAACCCTGTTGTAAGTATGGCTGTGATAGTAAAGTTACGTTCATTTAACTCGTCAAGAATTTGAACAACGCGTGCGAATCATACTAGTTGAGAAATATACACCTATAGGATAGAGCCAGCTAGAGGAATGTCGAAGTTAAGAAAAGGGAAATTAGAAATAGTGAAATCAGAATCATCTCTATTTTATTATATATTTTTACCAGAGTCAACAATAATAGTTAGATCCAGAAAAGTACAGTATTTTGAATCACGGTTAGCTTTAGTTATTTCAGTTCTTGTGGATAAATGATGTCTACATAACCTTAAAACTGAGGATTGTCAATAGTAAGGATATCGTCAATATACTTGCTGTTATCATTGAAAATTGAAATAAGTTTATCAGTGTTTTGTTCGGTTCCGTTTTAAAGTTTTTTCATGAAGTCTCGTTCATAACAAAACAGAAAAATGACCTAAAACTAAAGCATTCACAGTATAACCTCTCCAAAACCTGAGTGTTTCGGAAGGGTAAGCATGTCCTGCTCTGTTTACGGCACCCGTCACACTGTCAGTTAGTCAATCTAAGGTAAAGTCAAAATCAAGAATGCCAGATCCGTTCTCATGTGTGAAACCGCACATTTTATGTATGTCCTGAAATGAAGTGGTGACAGCCATATGATTTTTAAAGCATGAAAGTAACAAAAGCCGAGCATATCCCTGACATTAGCAATTTCTGATACAGTGATTTTTTTCTCATATTTACTATTTGACATGCAAAAAGCTCTCCAGTAACGAATCGACTTTGACACATACTCTCAATGTGCGGAGGAATGTACATTGATGCAAGAAAAGAAAAGATCCCAATTTTTCGTAACTTTTTTTGCTGTAATCTATTCCCCAATTGTTTTTATGGACAGTAGCTAGTGGGCAAGATATGAAGAAAGTGTCTAAAATTTACAGATTACACACAGTTCACTTACTCATTTACAAACCCACACTGTTGTAAAGCTGATGACCGTAACTGCAGTTACGGTCATCTCAAGATGGCGAAGCAGAATCAGGTAAGATTTTGTTCTACAGATAAAATAGCTATTCTTGTATGTTTTCTAGTTAGTTCACTTTATGTCTATCGGAGTCTAGGAAGATGCTTATTTCGCTGAACTTGATTACTCTTTTATTTAGGGGCCAACTCCGACCTACCGTTGGGTGTGGGGTTTCCTCACCGTTCATTGAAGATCTTATGGTGGCTTTGAGTTGTTATTGCTCCCCTTAGGGTCGTTGTCTCTTTGACACATTCCCCGTTTCCCTTCTTTTTCTTATTGTAGGGTTTCGGGCATTTTGATAGTGTGCTTTTGGTTGTTAATGGTGTACTTGTTCAGAAGAAATGAAAAATCGTACACAAAATACGAAAACAAAGCCGTAATTACCATTTTAAAAAAATGATAAGATGACCGTAACTGTTCAGTGATATTTATATCGGATGACCGTAACTGAATTCTCGGATGTCCGTAACTGAATTGAAATGTGGACACGAAAAGGGAATTAGATCCGTTTTAAATCATCATAAAATTGTTATTTAAATGAAATTGAAATACGTTTATTTCATTTTATGTGATAAAGTGTCAACACATATGGAAAAATCTGTGCATTTTTGCTCATTTGCTTATTTAATTGTAGGATCAAATACGAGAACCAGAATACCATTAAACTTGATTGACAAAATTTTGAAAATAGCTACTCTTACATACAACTAAGCTCCAAATACAAGGTTAAAATTTGGAAGGACATTTGATCTACAATCAAACAAACCATGTTGGATCCACGTAAGAAATTATCTCGAGGTCCCCAGACCACACGGAAATTCGAAGCTTGAGACCTGTAACATCCAATTTTGAATATTTTGTCAAACTATTTGAAAACGTCAAATCCCTTACTTAATTGACAAAGCTTACGTAGAAATCCTAGAAAGAAAACACTGCAAAAAACCTTATCCCTGTACCTTTTAAACATGAAGTACCCGTGGAAGCTAAATATTTGCCAATTAAAGATGTATCAATCTATTAAACGAGCGTTTTCTATACACTTTCTCGATAATATGTTTTGTTTTTACATTGAAAACGCCATACGGAAGTGTCGATGTGATTTTTAAAAAGAAATACAATAACGGATAGGAACAAAAAAATCCGTGGTTTTGTTTTTTTTTTATTTCTTTTATTTATTTTTTTTTGTATTTGAAGCTGTATGACGTATAGCAGTATTCTGCAATTATGAGTTTATGTTTAATTTTATGGATATTTTTCAAATTCAAAATGTGCAGATATTTCAAGTTTTTTTTTTCAGATATTATACCGAGAGCACAAATAAATCACATCTCTCTCACTGGGCAGAAAGAGTTCCACATTAACAAACTAAATTAACAAATGAGCTATTTTGGCACAGTGAACCTCTAAAATCTGTAAGATCAAATTTTTATGTATCAGATGCACAACAAGTATCAGGCGAACAACATATCCTGCAAGTTTGGTTGGAATCTGACTTATAGTTGTGATAGAGTTGCAGATTAACAAACCAGATTAACAAATGAGCAATTTTGGCTCTGTAAACCTTTTATTCTATAAAATATAAATTTTAAGTATCAGGTGTAGAACTACACTATGTAAACCAAATATCCTGAAAGTCTGGTTGGAATCGGACTAGCAGTTTTGAAGGAGTTGCAGATTTAAAAACTGACAAGACTCACTAATGAGCAATTTTGACTCCGTGAACCTCTAAAAATCTATAAAATCAAAATTCTAGGTATCAGGTACACATCTACACCAGGTAAACAACGGTTCCTGGAAGTTTGGATGGAACTGGACTAGCAGTTTTGAAGGAGTTGCGGATTCAAAAACCAACAGACTCACAAATGAGCAATTTTGGCTCTGTGAACCTCTAAGATCTGTGAAATCAAAATTATAAGTATTAGGTGCATAACTTCATCAAGTGAATAACATATCCTGAAAGTTTGGTTGGAATCGGACCAGTAGTTTTGAAGGACTTGCGGATTGAAAAACCAACGGACGACGCAGGACGACGACGTAAGACGACGGATAGTAATCCCTATGTGTCGACTCTGCTTACAACAGGCGACACAAAAAAAACAATTTCATTGACAATATAGCATTTTCTAGTTTTCTAATATTAAAACTCAGTCTTTAATATTGGAAAAAGAATTTTTGATATAAATAAATAGTTTTTTTATATTAGAAATAACATTATTTTCTAATATTAAAAATCATTCTCTAATATTCATTTTTAATGTTAAAAAAATAATTTTTAATATTAGAAATCGATTTTTTGATATTGAAAAAGAACATTTAATATATTTTATATAATTAAAAACCCTTTATTAATATTAGAAATTGAAAGAAAAAAAGAAAAAAAATTAATATTACAAATTCATTTTGTAATATTAAAAATTGAATTTCTAATATTAGAAAAAAAATTTAATATTAAAAAAGGAATAGCAAAATGATTTTCTTTTACTAGAAATTCATTTTTTAATATTACAAATTCAATTTTTAAAATAAGAAAAATCGAAGGTATTTTCTTATATTAAAAATTCATTTTTAACATTAAGAAATCATTTTCAAATATTAAAATTTGATACTTTTAATTTTTGAAAAAAAATTCTAATATTAATGAATGATTTTTTGATATTTCATTTCTAATATCAAAAAATCATTCATTAATATTAGAAATTCTTTTTCTAAAATTAAGAAAGCTTTTAATATTGGAAAATGATTTCTTTTTATTAGAAAATAAATTTTTAATATAAGAAAATATATGAAATAATATTAAAAACTAAGTCAGGGATTTGTTCAACCTATGTTAATTTCATCCCTCAAGAAATTATATGGCCGTCACCATAACATCATCGAAAGATATAACGTGTCAGTATCCCAAATGAAAGTGGACATTTTCAGCTAGATTCACGTCTTCCCGGATTTGACTACCGACTTTGACATTTTCCTGGATTGACCCACTCACAGTGTGACGGGTGCTGTTAACAGAGCAGGACATGCTTATCCTTCCGGAGCGACTGATGTCACTCTCAGTTTCACTGGAGTTCACACTGTGAGTGCTTTGTTTTGAATGTTGTGATTTCTGTTTCTGTGCTTTGTGTCTTTACAGCGTCGTTGTTTTGTGTCTGGCGTCATTGCTTTCTCGGTTTGGCCATGCCTTTGGACTTCGATTTTTGTAAATTTCACTCCTTTGTTCCTTCGGTATTCTACTGCCGTTGTTTCTTATAACAGAGATTGATTTTCAATATTAGAAATTGCATTTTTAATATTTAAAAAATAAAAAAATGAGTATGAAATAATATAAAATGAATTTCTTTTATTAAAAAAATGATTTTCTAATATCAAAAAATGGCTCTTTTTGTCGCCTTTGGCTTGTCGGTATCTTCCGTTTAGGCTAGATTATTTTTTTTGGTGTTTATTTCGGCTATATAATTCAAATGGAATATTTTGAAGAACTAAACAATATTATCCAACATCAGTTACGGTCATCCCAAAAACTGAACATAATCCAGTTACGGTCATCTCAGTTTTCAGTTACGGTCATCTTATTAAAATTTTAAAACTGAAATTACGGCTTTGTATTCGTATTTTGTGTATGATTTTTCATTTCTTCTGAACAAGTACACCATTACCAACCGAAAGCACACTATTTAAATGCCTGAAACCCTACAATAGCTATTTTATCTACAGAACAAAATCTCACTTGATTCTGCATCCGCCATCTTGAGATGACCGTAACTGCAGTTACGGTCATCAGCTTTACCACAGTGAACCTAGAGAAAGTTTTGTTATTACAATTTTGTATGTTTATAACTAACAATATAACTTTAAAAATAATGTATGGAAACATGATTGTAATGAAGAGACATACACTTAATAACCATATTTTCCAGGAAACTTATCAGTATTCATTCATAATGGACGTGTATAGCGAATAAAATAAATAAAACATACAAATCCATTATCCTACAATAAGAACGATATTTAAACATGCTCCAGACATTGGTTACAGTTTGAAGTAAAATAACCTAAAAATTAGGAGACGAAAATCTTCAGTGGAAAAATCCCTCATTACAAACATGAATGTCAACGTTTAATTAAAAAATACTGAGATTGCACAAGATTTAATGCAATACGCTTTGCAGTTCGATACAACAGCGAAGCTATATATGAAGAGTTATGGGATATCACAGATTTACACAGGTACATATCAGCTTTGAACAGCAATTAAGACGTAACAGGAAAACCGTTTGAGACGAAGAGGTTACATCGTAAAATAAAAAAACCAAGTATTACCTGAGAAATATTGCTCGAAATCTATGGGTCTTAGACTTCTTAATTTAAAAGGGAGCAATAAAGTAGATGTAACAGAATAAATAACAAAATATGTTTGACGATCTAAAGTTCAATATACTACAGTGAAAAAGGGTTTTGTACGATTTCTATACCTATACTTTTATCAACAATTGTTTTTCATGTTTTGTATACATACTCAACAAAAAAGTTAGGACCACAGTTTTTGTGTCCATTACAAATTTACTAAGTTTTCAAACATAGTTTAATTTTACTAAAATTTCAGTTAGAACCTGATTCAGTATAGCTTTTTATTCCATAATTTCTGTGTCTTGATGTTTCAAACGACGTTCTCAAGTCAAAATGATAAGTTTGTGTACCGTACTCTTCAAAATTAAAAACAAAAGTTGATAATCTCATAGTAGAAAATGAAGGTACCCACATAAAATGAAATCCCTCCACATATGATTCGGTATTTTAATTGAATATACCCGGAAAAAGTATTATTTTGTTTTCAGAAAAAAGGAAGTAAATCGAGCCTAGTGCATTGGTGTAAGTTGTCTATCAATAAACATATATTTGACACAAAGAATACTGGTTGATTAGTGCGAGTTCCACATCAAATGAGAAGTACCTGAGCTGTACCAGAACGACTACAATACAAAAAAGTAAAGAGAGAAAAGAAATGAGGGCAAGTGGGACAATTATGACAAGTTTATGGTCGTCACTACAAAAGGGAAATGGATAAGGACATGGGTTTATTCTTCTGTAATAGCCACAAGGAGCCTGTTCCTTTTGCAATTAATTAAAATTGATTTTAAAATGAATGAAAAATTCGTGTTTTGCAGTTTGTGTACATATAGCATTAACAAGGTCATTCATTTCCACTACAAGAGGATGCAGTCAGCTGTGAAGACCCTGAAAGTCGACCCTGTTCAAGGCACAAAAGAATTCAGAATGAACATTTTAAGTCGACTGACACTTGTAGATTCCTGCATTGGAAATGTGGAATGTTTTTATAGGATCATATGTTAAAGTTTGTTAAGCTGGTGTTCGTCATTTCTCAACTCACCTACTTTGTATGATAAACACGATCACTTCACTTTTTTAATAGTCAATTTCTTTTTTTTTTTTTTTGAAGCAACATTCCAACAGCGCCAGCTTTTCCAGTTTACATCTCACAACACATTCGCTACCCTGTTTCCCAGATGACAACATATCTTTCCCTTTACAACTGATTTTTTAAGAAAAAAATATTTTTAAATTTTATTTCTATTTTTTATTTATTATTATTATTATTATTTTTTTTTTTTGTATACCAGATTTTGATTTGACTTAACTACCGAAGTTGACTCATTCAACACGGCGGGTGTCTAACAAGATGCAAAAGATGCTTACTCTACCAGTGCGCCTGATCTCACCCACCGTTCTTAATGGGTCTGTGTTGTATGTTTGTCTTCATTTTTAGTTCACCTGGCCTATAAGGCCATGTGAGCTATTGCCGTCACTTGACCCCTGTTCGAACGTCAAAAATTTTCTCCTCTGAAACTGCTGAGCCAATTCTAACCAAACTTGGCCTGAATCATTACCAAGGTATCTAGATTCAAAATTGTGTCCGATCAGTCTGAGAACCAAACACCATGCCTGCAGTTACTAAAAATAGCACATAGGGGTAAATTGCTGTCTTGGCAAAAAAGTCACAAACGGTTACAAAATAAAAAAAAACACGATAGTATCTCAAACACGGTTACAAATATCAAAAATCTGATAGTGGAAAAAGTGATCAGCATGACAAGTCACTGTCCTGCAGTTTTGAAGAAAATGTGTTTATCCGCTTTGGGGTTATTACCCTTTTTCCATAAAATTTTCAGATTTCAACCATTTTTATTTTTTATCACAAAACTTACATCAGATAAGGGTCAACTTAATAAAAAAATGTTTAGGATATCAAGACCTACCCCACTGGAAATATTGAAGAAAATCTTAATACCAACATAGGATTATTGCCCTTTATTTGTCGAAAGTTTCGTGATTTTATACATTTTATCTTGTATTTTTAAAACAATTTGAAATAGAGGTTAAGTTTAAGAATCAAATTCTACAGCATGTCAAGGACTTCATTTTATCTTCAGGATAGAAGATGTCTGATGTGCCCGCACCTCATATAAGAAAGCTGGCAGCGGGAAACTTAGTTTATTGATTGATTGATTGAATATTGTTTAACGTCTACTCAGCAATATTTCAGCTATATCAAGACGAGAACAAGTTTGTTGATAAATAATCACTTTGGGGTATGGAAATGGCCATGGGACGGGAAATTCTGACTGCCACTGGAAAAGTAGGGTGAAATCGTCAAGGGCGGGGAATTTAGCCTTGTAGCCGATCACCTACGGACCACCCCAAAAAGAGCTTGCTACAAGGGTTCTTTAACGTGCAGGAAGCGTGGCATTTCTTCCAACACGTGGACCTGAGTTTACATCCCATCCGAAAGATGGGTTGTGTATTTATTAATCCCGCACAACCACGGAATGGGTCCTATTTCTATATCCCGGGACCATCGGGGTCAGCCTCCGTTTAGGAGGGGTCACACCCCGCAAGCCGGAGATACTGGGTCCTATTTCTATATCCCGGGGTTCCCTCGGGGTCCTCTGTTAGGATGGCTCATACTCCAAGCTCAGAGGATGCTGCGGGCCTATTCTTCAGCCGGGACCGCGCACGGCGGGAAAACTTAGTTTAACATGGGAACATATAGGAAAAGGCATTCAAAGATCTGGTCTTAAACTACCAAGTCATGTGGAGCCCTACTTGGTCATAAATCTTCGGGTAAATCCCCTGTAAAAATTATGTGTGGTAAGTCCGCGACAGATCCAAGATTTTGCCAGCGAGAACATTCTTTAACATTGAACCCAATGGTAACACATTCAAAAATCTTCTCCTTTGAGCAAATAAACAAACATTTGCCTTAATCAAATCGGTATCTAGATTCAAAATTGTGTTCAATTAGTCTGAGGACCAAACAACATGGCTGCCGTTACAAAAATATTATATAGGGGTAATTTGCTGTTTTGAGCAAAAAACTTTTAAAAAAAGGGTAATCAGCATGACAAGATCTACCTGCCCTGCAATTTTGAAAAAAAAATCTGTTCATTCGTTTTAGAGTTATTGCGCTTTTTACGTACAATTTTCTAAATTTTATCACTTTTTATTTTTTATCAAAAAGAAAAAAAAACTACAAGAGACAAATGCCAATTTTATATTGCAAAAATGTTCAGCAATATCTATCCACTTGGAAATTTTGAAGAAAATCTAAATACTCATATAGGATTTATTGCCCTTTATTGGCCGAATTTTTCTTAATTCTATTTTATTTTTACCTTGTATTTGAAAAACGATTCGGAAAAGAGGTTAAGTTTCATACTGTACAGCATGTCAAGTACTACATTTTATCTTCATTATGGAAGATGTCTGATGTGCCCTCACCTCATTCACGATGGCTGCCAGCGGGGAACATAGTTTAATATTGATCCCATTGGGAAAGCATTCACAGATCTATACAAGCCGTAGCCCAGGTGAGCTACAGGCTCTTGAAAGCTTCTAGTTGTTTTCTGTCTCGTTCTCATGTGGTGTCCTTGTTTTTTAGTGTTTCAAATGTTGCCGTTGTCCCTGGATTGTTCGTTTTGTGATCTAGATTCAAAATTGTGTTCAATTAGTCTGAGGACCAAACAACATGGCTGCCGTTACAAAAATATTATATAGGGGTAATTTGCTGTTTTGGGCAAAAAACTTTTAAAAAAAGGGTAATCAGCATGACAAGATCTACCTGCCCTGCAATTTTGAAAAAAAAATCTGTTCATTCGTTTTAGAGTTATTGCGCTTTTTACGTACAATTTTCTAAATTTTATCACTTTTTATTTTTTATCAAGAAGAAAAAAAAAACTACAAGAGACAAATGCCAATTTTATATTGCAAAAATGTTCAGCAATATCTATCCACTTGGAAATTTTGAAGAAAATCTAAATACTCATATAGGATTTATTGCCCTTTATTGGCCGAATTTTTCTTAATTCTATTTTATTTTTACCTTGTATTTGAAAAACGATTCGGAAAAGAGGTTAAGTTTCATACTGTACAGCATGTCAAGTACTACATTTTATCTTCATTATGGAAGATGTCTGATGTGCCCTCACCTCATTCACGATGGCTGCCAGCGGGGAACATAGTTTAATATTGATCCCATTGGGAAAGCATTCACAGATCTATACAAGCCGTAGCCCAGGTGAGCTACAGGCTCTTGGAAGCTTCTAGTTGTTTTCTGTCTCGTTCTCATGTGGTGTCCTTGTTTTTTGGTGTTTCCAATGTTGCCGTTGTCCCTGGACTGTTCGTTTTGTGACTCGGTTCTCACTTACTTTACTCTTCTCAAATTAAAATTAAAGGACTGGTTTGAATAGTAAATGGCAAAAATACTCATTTTTATTAAACTTGGGCCTCAATGCCAATAGTCCACTTAGGTCTTGTTTTGGTTGGACTATTATATTACCATTTTACGAAAGGATATGGAGTAAATGGACATGAGACCATAACACAT
>MJUU01020356.1:0-10430 GCA_002080025.1 Modiolus philippinarum
TAACTCCAACAAAATTTGACGAATCAAAATGGCCGTGCGATATGATCTGGTACATATAGTGACTAACAATCCTACAAAATTTGAACAAAATCCAATACACAGTTTCCGAGGAGTTGCGTCCACAAGATCTCCATTTGTATAGTATTGCTAAAAATCGTCAAAGTCCCATAACTCCTATAAAAATTAACGAATCAAAATGGCGGTGAGATATGATCTAGTACATATAGTGACTAACAATCCTACAAAATTTGAACAAAATCCAATACACGGTTTCCGAGGAGTTGCATCCACAAGATCTCCATTTGTATAGTATTGCTAAAAATCATCAAAGTCCCATAACTCCTATAAAAATTGACGAATCAAAATGGCGGTGCGATATGATCTAGGACATATAGTGACTAACAATCCTACAAAATTTGAACAAAATCCAATACATGGTTTCTGAGGAGTTGCGTCCACAAGATCTCCAGTTGTATAGTATTGCTAAAAATGGTCAAAGTCCCATAACTCCTATAAAAAATTGACGAATCAAAATGGCGGTGCAATATATGATCTAGTACATATAGTGACTAACAATCCTACAAAATTTGAACATAATCCAATACACGGTTTCCGAGGAGTTGCGTCCACAAGAAAGTGTGACAGACAGACGGACGGACGGACGGACGGACGGACGGACGGACACACGGACGCAGACCATTACTATGTCCCACCGTCGCGGTGCGGGGGGGACAATAAGACATTGAAAATGGTTTTGGCAACATTCCCATAATGAAATCCATTTTTTGTCACATGCGCAAGAATAATGCGCAATTTTGAGGGCAGAATTGTCCATTTTTTTTTTGCAGTGAGCAATTTTCTTGAAAATAATTCAATACAGAATTTTTGATTGTCACCAAGAAAGGTTCTTTTATTACACACACAAAAAAATCTATATATGGTTACAAATGCGCAATTATTAATAATGCTATTTCCATAGGGGGGTACCCCACTTTGACGCAATTCTAAAAATAGATGCAACCAAATTTCAACTCCGGGGGTCCCTCTAATAATTTGTCGGTACTGAGATCTTTCAAATTTCGGAATGAAAAATGGGGGTTCCCATTGCTCTTCTCGGTGAAAATTGGGGCTATAAAAAGGGTCGGTATTTTTATGGAAAATATTTCAAATCCGACCCCTGACATAAACATATCCGAGATTCAGGTCAAAGATATAAAAACTGAATAAATATTAATGAATTCTTTATTACTAATGTATAGGTGATTTTATTATAATAAGTTTCCACCAATCGTACGTACTGCAATAATTAATTCTGAATTTCATCTTGGGGTAAAAAGCTAGATGCATTCCGAACAACATTAATTGCGCAATTGTAACCATATCAATACATCCAGCATAACTTGGAATCACTAACTAATCTCATTCTTGAGATAAGGATGATTGATATTTAATCTTTGGTAGTGCTCCAAGTCAATTGTTTTTCTTCAATTAAAATAATGTAGTAAAAGAGTTGCAGAGTGGGAAGAGTTTTAAGTACACTTCAAGTTATAAATAGTTTTTTTAGGACGTATATATTTCAGACCTGTCAAGTTTCACACTATCCGCCTGACAATCACCCGAAGCTTATTCAAATTTGCGGCAAATTCCTTTATCTTTTAATTTTTTCCTTTGATCTTTAACAATTTTGGCAAATGCCAAGCAAAGCAACTTTCAAAAATTGGCATTTAATTACAGAAGAGTTCATGTCGCGAAAATTCCCTTGTTCCTTTGGTCAATCTTTCATGTGTTAACATAAAAAATGTGACAAAAACTATTCCATAAACTGACATTGACGAGTAACTGTAACAATACTTACTAGTGGTGGACTAAAATAAGAAGTGCTTCCAAAGTCAAATGTGCAACTAATACTTGTACTGGTTCCTAGTTTGATTGGTTTCTGTAGATTCAGTGGATCTGTATTTACTATTCTAGGATGGGTGATGGTACTTCCATCTTCAAAAAGGGAAATATTTTATTAAAGAAACTTTTCCATCTTACTTAATATATCATACTGTATTCATCAATTAATCGATCAAAACCTGTTTGTTGAACTATATAAACCAGACAGAATTCAATTAAATATGATCAAAGACTTCTTCAATAAAAAGAATTGCCTATATATAACATTAAAAAAATCTACATTTTAGTAATTTTAGTTTTTGCTTATTAAATAAATGTAAAAAAATAAATAAAAGAAAATGTGTCCATGGGACATGGATGCCCCTGCCAGTCAGATATCGGCAAACAGGAGGCAGATGGTTGACAGACTTGAAAAGGGGAGACACAGTACAACTCATCATACCCAAAGCTTCAGACCAAATATCAAATCATTCCTCCATACACAAGCTGAGAAATCCTTGACAAAAATTTTGTACGTACATACATTTGAACAAGGGTAGAACTTAAAGCCCCCGTTGCCTAACGGCAGGGGCATAAAAATAACATACTAATATTAAAAATGCAATAAAATCCCAAAACTGTGAACTTCTAATCTCTCTTTATATTGACCTCACTTGATTCCTTCCCATAATGTTTAGATGTACAAGTGATTTCCTATGGTTCTAACTGCAATTGCTCGAACACCATGGATGTGAGGGTCTTCATGGGGGGTCCTAGGAATCAAATAATCATTAAATTTTTGCCTTGGTAATCAAATAATCATTAAATTTTTACCCTGGTAATCAATAAATTTTTAGCTTACTAATAAAAAAATATATAAAAATGCAAGCTAATAATCAAATAATCATTACATAAATGCTCTCGTAATCAAATAGTCATTAAAAAAATACACTGATAATCAGGTAATCAAGAAACCCATGATGGGCCTCGGATGTTTCAAACTCTTTTTGTTGTCCATTTGTTAAGGCTTCAACATAAGACTTCAATACAGGACTTTTGAAATCGTGTTCACTCCAGAAACAGATCCTATTTTTATACGTAAAAATCAATACATTGAGAGGGACTCACTAATTAATGAACACTGTTGAGCTACGAGTGATTTATACTTAATCGATTTGTAGCACTTCAGTTTCAGTTTCTTTCGTCAATCAAAATTAATTTAAAGAATTGTCATATAGAAAAAATTATAAATGCACTTCAATTTCATAAAAAGTTTGTTTTTTTTATGTGTTATATAATTATTTCAGTAGGTTTAGAAATTCAGTATTCCTTCTTACTGGTTTCCGAGGTGATCGTTTCCGCCTTCAATTACACGAGAGTTCCTATCCTAAAAGTCCCCTATTGCTCATACACTCCTGTAGCTTGAACTGTTTTTTCATCAGTCCCTTGGGTATTTGGGCCATTGAAGTTTGACTGTATATACTCTAAAGTCTTCATTTTTCTTGCATAAGCTATGAACTTTTGAAAAAGTTCATCAGAGATTCCAATTAAGGTAGATCGGTAGTCTTCAGCCATTTTGAATTCGTTATTTATGTTGTTGTGGTATTATCTGCTTTTTAAATATGCAAATATTTTTATTTGTAATAAATCAATCAATATTATATTCACAATACAATATGCAAAGGACCTACATGGAGTTGAATTTACATGTCTTTATCTAATAAGACAAGGCATGGTAACTTGATAATTAAACAAGTTTTAAGAAGATATTTGAAAAAGGGAGATAATCTGATAAAAATATTTTACATAGATATCACTATGAAAATTCATACTTTATAAACTTTATGGAAAACAAAGTCGGTGACCCCAAGCTTTCTTTATATTTTTTGAAAGTATGTTCAAAGGGCTAACACATGAATAAAGTAGAAAAAAATCTATGGAATAGTTTTAAAGAAATCAACAATATACCTGTTTTTCCCTATATATTCATTAGAAATATTTGATTATTTTGATATCAGTTATTTTAAAAACAAGCACGGTGACCCCTTTTTTATTTTTCTATTTCAATGCTAATATAATAAGGAAACTCTCCTGAGAAAATAAAGAAAATCTATGGAAAAAATTTCGGACTACCCATCTACCTTAAAACCTATAAAGGGGCTTCAAATCCACTTTCCTGTTGTTTTTAAGCTCTTCATGACATAACAAGAATCATGCAATAAACAAATAAGAATTTTGTTTGGCAAGGAAGAAATACTTGCTCTCTGAAAACATCAAATTCAGTGCTCTCATTGGGGACCCCCCCCCCCATAAATCGAGAAGGTTGGCAGATTTGTTCTTGGTATAAATATAATCTGACTTAAACATATTCTTTCATCGGGGCAAACACCCAAAATAGGGATAGTTGGCAGTATGTTCTTGGTATAATTATGATCTAACTAAAACCTACTTCTTTTTTCTTTTTTTTTAATTTGTTTTGAAATAGTCAGGGTTTTACATCAAACCCAATAATCACCATCTGACCTGGGTGTATTGGAATATTTACAATAATACAAATAATATGACTATTTAAGTAATGCATAGTAATTACACAGTTAATTCAATATTATCAAAATTTGGGTAAATACACGTTCACTACATACACACTAAATAATCAACACTAATATTCCCTCAACTACACTCTTCCTGAAATTAAGTAATAACATTCATACTCACTCTCTTTTTCACACTCCATTTAGTAGATAAATATTTTCTGCTCCTGTTTATTTAAGTACAACATAATAACTATCAAGCCAACATTAAAATTATTTTTGTTTCCCCTCCCAGACTGGGTTGTTCAGGTTATGGGTAGGTAGGTAGGAAAATTATTTTATTTTTTTCTTCAAATAAAAAATTTTACTTAAATTTTCAAATGTATTCTGATAATGCCTTTCTTACATAACAAACTCTTTTTTACTAGAGACAAAAAAAAATTGATCAGCAACTGTCGATAAAATTTTTTGGGTCGCAGCCATTTTAGCGGGTCGGTCGCGGGAGGGGAAACAAACAATATTTTATTTTCGGCCTCAATTGTTAATTAAGATAGAATATAATCACAAGGGGCCCAAAATGTTTGAATCTTATCTAAAATATTTATTTTTCCACCATTATACATATCTAAGCTTTTATAGTATGTAATGATCTGTTTCAAACCATTTATTTTTGGAATTGATTCATCAAGTTTACATTTGTAAATAAAATTTTTTGCCATAATAAGAAGAAAATTTAACAATGAAGAATATTTAACATAACCAAGAAGAAATTTTTTCTTCTCCATAATTATATCTGGAAATGCTCTTTGAAGTCGTGAGAAAAATTCTATCAATAATGATTGAGTATGGCAACATTCATAATAAACATGTTCAATAGTCTCATCAAAACTTTTACAGAAAGAACATAGTTTTGAAGTTTTCAGCTTTATCTTATATAAAAACAAATTAGTTGGCAAAATTCTATGCAATAATTTGTATTGAAAAGTCTTCAAGTAAAAATTTTTGCAGCTTTTTTGTAAAGTAAGAAAATAGCTTTTCCATTCAAAACTTTCCATATTAACATTTTGGTGCCATGTTTCAATTTTATGATGTGGTAGAACAAAAATACCTTTTATTAAATCATGATACACATACTTAATATTTCATACTCTGAAATTTTCAATATCAGGTTTGTCAAATGCTTCCTTCAATTGATTTTTTATAAGCGTCGGAATGCTGGATACTAAACTATAATATTTCAGGAAGTTTTTAGTATCACACAAACGACTTATATGATCAAATTTGTAAAATGTTTTTGTATCACTATCTATCAAATCAATCAAATTTTCAATACCTACTTCTAACCAGGATGTAACCAGAGTATGCGATACGACTGTCATCCTCCTCAGCGACACAGGTGTAATTGCCAGTATCAGACGTCAAAGGTCTCATTATTTTCAGCTGATCTCCATTTCTTGATATATAAATGGTTGACATGTTAAGGTTTTAATATAACTATCTATAATTTTTATTTTCATATTTATGATAAAAATAGTAATGGTGCATTACATGAAACCCGCCACATTTCACAAAATTTCAGGGGCATAGCTCAAGAACCCTTGGACTCCTGAGTCCAAAGTCATACCAGGTACTTGTCCCGAGTTTTGTGATATATACAACTTTGTACCAAGTTTGAAGATAATTTGTTATTTCCTTCACAAGTTATTAGTCAGAAACTCCACGAAATCTTACATAAAAAGTTTGAAGACTGTACCTTATTTCCTTCAAAAGTTATCATTTGGAAACCCTGAAATTAACAAAATTTCAAAGTTTCAAGGGTATAACTCCAGGACCCCTTGAACCTTTGGACCCAAAACCAAACCTGACCTAAGTTATACTTTACAAACCAAGTTACAGGACTGTATTTTAATTCCTTCACAAGTTATCAGTCGGAAACCCTGAATTTCACAAAATTTCAAAGTTTCAAGGGGCATCTCCAGAACCCCTTGCACCTTTGAACCATTGTGGAAGTCAGCCCAGGTTATAAACGACTTAAAATACAACGTTTGAAGACTATATCTTATTTCCTTCAAAAAGTATCAGTTGGAAACCTTCAGGGGACAGACAGATGGATAAAAGACTGAGGGTATCACATAATACCTCCCCACTACATGTGGTGGCCCACTGGGGTTCTACAGATGGTCATGACTCCTCAATGCCCTAAAGTATGGGGGTTTAAACGTCTGTCTTAAAATTATTGCAAAATGATGATAAATGAGTTCAGACATCTAAGAAGATATGTGTCAAAAAACATCTTTTAACTTTCAAAACTTTTTTTCTTATAGCAAGGTTTATCTATTTTCAAAAGGGACATAACTCCAATAGAGAAAATTGAATCAAAATATTTCTCTTCTAATATGCAATTTCTTGAAATTCTTTATAGCAGTTTCATAAGTGTGTAAGTATAATAATTTGATCAAATCTTTCAACAGAAGAGAGATGGACACTGATAGATCTATGCCAAGTGATGGCAATACCTCACATGGCCATATAGGCCAAGTTACCGGTAAGCTAAAAAGCTGCCTCAACTCTTTTTGAGGGAAATAAAGTGATGAATAAGAACTCCTTTCTCTCAATCCATTCATCATTTTCTCCCCAAAAAGTCCTGAGAACCAAGTCATTAACTTAAGGGAGTATGAGCGTCAGATTTTAGAAGCATTCGATATCCTCGAGTTTTATCCATTTAAACAGGGTTAAAAATTTTTTTTACATGTATCATATTTTCTTGTTCATACGTCACTTTAAAATGCATAAAATAGACACTGTACAAAATTTTATATACTTTAAATTATATTTTCATATATTTTGAGGCACATAAACAGGTAATGGAAATTGAAGGAAAACTCTAGAGAGAACTGTTTCCCACCAAAATTTGACGTCTCATATCTCAAAAATTCTTCCATGGATTTTCAAAATTTTTTGCTCATGTTGTTCTATTAGCAAAGTTCTTTAAAACAAAAGGTCATAATTTTAATTCTAATTACAAAATTTGTGACACTCGTACTCCCTTAATTTGTATGGCCTAATAACTATTCTTTGTCATTTTTACATATATATCTTAGTCCTTTTTTGTGTTTAAATTTCCAAATTGTATATTAAATCTGCACATAATCCATTTCGATAATGATCCGTCTTAACATTTTGACATATTTTTTTAAAATACCGTATTATGCCTAATAATCGCTCTGGAGGCGTTGCATTTTTCTGGAAAGGAGGATTTTATTAAGACAAGCAAACCAAACTAAAAATCACATAACAACTTGTTAAGATAATGAGTAAGCACTATTTGAAATAAAATATAATATAATCATCAAGTGACTTTGAAGCCACATTATTTACAGAATGCATTTGGTAAATAATTTTTTAAATAAAATCGAATAATTCTACAAATAAACTGTGCTTTAAGTTCTGGTTTACGAGTATTAAACTGTATTTTTGCCCAGAAAAAGGGGAGGGGTGTTTATTACGGACAACACATTAATTAGGAATAATACGGTATACCAAACTATAATTTTCTGCTATTTTAAAAAAAGGATATTGCCTGTCTGCTATTATCTGTTTACCATCTTTAAACCACGCGATACTGGCATTCTTAGGCCAGACAAAACAACTCAAGTCCACTTGATCTAGGTATATCAGTCTATCTGGCCAATCAGGACATGGATAAAAATTCAGCCCTTTTGAAGACTGGCACTGATTGTTTCCAGTAGATAAACCATTACTGCTTTGGATAAACATGCTTGTTGTTACAATCGAGGTGAATAAACATGGTAGTGGATTTAATGTCATCTTCTGACCTCTACTACAATAGAAAGTTCTTTTTTTAATTAAAAATCACATTAAAGATAGTACAGTTATACAGTTAAGGTTAAAGGCCCCTTTTTCAGTCCAATGTTAAACCTATTGAAATTTTATGTAAAACCCCCAGCCTTAGCGGCTTGTTGGTTCTTCACCAAACTTTGTTTGCATATAGCTGTTTCATTTATGCATACAAAGCTACCATTTGTAACAAGTTTTATGAACAAAAGAATGAGTTATTTATGATAATCAATATAAAACACGGCAAATCATTCGAACAGACCACATTTTTGTCCCAGAAAACATCCAACTACCACAATATTTTCAAGATTTTTTTGGCAAAATCATTAAATTTGTTGATATTAGCATTAAATGATGGTAGCTTTGCATGAGCATATATCTCAATAATTTGCAGATAAATTTTTGGAATAAAGCAATAAGCCGTTTAGGTTTGGGGTTTTACACAAAATTCCCATAGGTTTAACATTGAACTGAAAAGGGGACCTTTAACCTTAAGGCCATAATAAAAAATACCCTAGATTCTTATCCCTGCCCTGATTTTTTTCACACACATCAAAAATTTTATCATGATTATTTACTAATTTTGAGAAATTTCTTTTAAAATGATAGCATTTTTCCTGAAAATTTATAAAAATTTTAACATAAACTTTGTCCGCCTGCTCCAAATTTTGAAGAAAAAAAAAATGGATGAGAATTTAGGAATTATTTTATTATGACCTAAAAAACAATGTTTATGATCAGTGAATATTTTGATTAAAAATGCCCTAATGTGTATTTATATAAGTTTCATGATAATAGCATACATGTACATCCTTCACAGGAAAAAAAATTTAACCGGAGGGCAAATCTGACTATGGACGGACCAAAGGACAGACAGACCCGAACACTATATGCCCCCCTACTATCGTAGACAGAGGCATCAAAACATCAGCACTGAAAAATAAATATTGCATTATCCGTACCTGTTAACGTATTTGTTCCTCAGATAAACAAAAGTTCCTTTGGAACAAACATTATAAACATTAATTGGCATAATATTTCTTCCTTTTGGAACAATTAGTTTATTCTGTTAGGAACAATATTTGTTGTGTCAGAACAAATATTCTATAATACTTTATTTTTTAACAAACAGCACATTACTCCATCAACATTTATAGAAGGAAAATGATATAAATGTAAGTGAGACAAAATCATTACATATCCCTTGTAAAATTAAAAGCAAATGGAATATTGTTTTTTGTCAAATCTTGAAGTCACAATGAGGCCTTAAACAGTAAGAAACTAGAGTAATGACTGTCGGAAATGACAGTAATCCCAGCACCCCCTGTTTGACACAGAAAACAGCTATAGACCCTGGGTAAAATTTTTCTTAACATTTTTGAAATTAAACTATTGACAGTAACTATTTTTACCATATGATATAATCTTTCAAGAAATAAACACAAGAGGCTCTCAAGAGCCTGTATCGCTCACCTGGGACCTGCAGCACTATAATTCCATATTGATGGTCCGTCTTTGGTGGTTTATGTACATAAGAATCAGAAACTTTTTATAAAATTTAATTAAAATTGTTCAAGCAGTTTCAGAGAAGATTTTTGAATACAGTTTCCAAACTTAAGGGACTAAGTTAATCTACGTTCCCTGCTGGCAGCTATTTAACATAAAACTTTGAAGAGGGTCACATAAGGACTATCATATCAAAATTCTACTGAAATTGTTCAAGCAGTCTCAGAGGAGAAGATCTTTTTATGCATTTCCCACTGGGTCCAATGTTAAACTATGTTTTGCTACTGGTGGCCATGTCGGAAGACGGATCAGCACCAAAGTAACGAGCTTGGTCAAATCAAAATCTCATTTATGCAATGTTTAAATTGAATCCTTTCAATGGTTTTCAATGATATCTTTGTATGCATTTCCCCATTGCTGGCAGCCATGTTGGATGATGGATCAGAACTGAAGTAACAACACTTGGTCAGCTTCTCATAAGCAAAGTTTGGATTACGCAGTTCTCTAGAAGAAGATCTTTTGTTAACTTAAGTTCACAGCTGGTGACACTTGGTCAGCACCTGACAGGCATCATTCATGTCATGTTTGATTTAAATCCATTTAGCAGTTCTCTAGAAGATCTTTGTGTGCATTTCCCATAGGGTCCAATGCTGTCCG
>MJUU01020359.1:4884-31868 GCA_002080025.1 Modiolus philippinarum
TTTTTTTTATCCTCGAGCTCACTGTCTTCCACGTGGGAAGCTAAACACACGTTAACATTGATTTTAACAGGAAAACTGATTTTCCTTAGTTCCTGTTAATTTCTGGCAATTTTATCAACTTTTCTACCTGTCACTCGTGCCATTATACATGTTTGTCTGACCGGACTAAGGTTCTCTTTTGTGTTAAACTTAAACAGCGTTTCGAAGAGTTCTTCATCAGGTCTGTCAGAATCTGTTTGAACATGCTGTTAAACGAATAAAAGATTAATTACATTTGGAGTTAACATATTGGTCATGGTCTCATGTCCATTTACTCCATATCCTTTCTTAGAATATGTAATACAGGAGTTTGTAGTCTTTCAATGCAGTGTGGAGTTTGCAAGATGAGATGTATGCTCTTTATTTTCCTTAAATATGGTGTACTTGTACGTAAGATTATAGCTCATGCATGTGAATTTTTGTTGATCTGAAATTATCGACTTTCTATTTATGTAAATTCTAAAACCTAAGGTTTAACTCCCTCCATTGTAGTCTTTACTTTAGTCTTCATATCACTGTTTATTTGGATTTCTTTTGGTTTTATGCATATTTTAAGCATATTTTTTTTTTAAATTGTGGATTTCCTATGTTTGGGATTAGTGCCGATGATGGGTAATTAATTTCCATTAAAATTACATGTAATACCAGTTTGAGTTTATGTATGTGTTATAGTCTCGTGTTCATTTACTCTATATCCTTTCGTAAAATATATATAATAATTTATTAGTTCACATAGTTACATATCTTACGACTTGCCATCTTTAACTGGGGCCAACTTCGCAAAAAATGCCCGATTCCATTCCGATCCGATAAAAACATAGCTACCGGCGCTGAACATAATTATAATCCTTTATCATCTACTCTGAAACTATTGATGCAAATTAAAACTATACAGGATTGATGCCTGGTAAGTCCTTTGCAATAGTTGCTCATTCCATTCTGATACGATGAAAAACATGGCCGCCGGCACCGAACATCGTTTAACATTGAGCCCTATAGAAAATTCATATCTCCATCATCTAGTTTGAAACTATTGAAGCAAATTTAACCGAATTGAACAAGAATGATGTGTGGAAGGTCCTTTACAGCGATTGCTCATTTTGTTCCAATCCTATAAAAAACACAACAGCGGTGAACTTGGTTAAACATTAGATCCTATGGAAATACGTCATTTTCATTACAGAAATGATGTATCGAAGGTACTTTACAAATTTGCTCAGTTCGTTCAGATCCGATAAAAACATGGCTGCCAACGTTGCAACGGTACATTGCACACTGTGGGAGAACATCATCTCCTCTGAAACCACTGAGGCATTTTCAACAAAACTTTTGGGGAATAATGTCTGGAAGGTTTTTTTTTTACAAAGGAAGCTTTTTCATTGGATCCGATAAAAATATGACCGCCAGCTGGGAACATACATGTATTTAACATTAGACCTCATGTCATGGAACAAACATCTTTTTCATCATCCCTGAAACCACTGTTCAAAGCAAATTCAGCCAAGCTTTACAGGAATTTTCGCATTTCTCTTGGATTGGATAAAAAAATAATAACCGCCAGCGGGGAACATTGGACCATATGGAGAAATCACATACAAGTATTTGTTATTATCTCATGTTGGAATAATCACATAAAAATTATGAGATCAATATCTGCAATGATTTAGAAAAAAGTCCGGAAAACTGAACTTTCACAAAAATTTTCTAAGTCTGAGGCCCATAACTCCGTAAAAAAAAACAGTAGACTGGAACCAAACTCAAACTTGATCTGTAACTCATGGTGGTTGACTTATGTCCCGACTAATGTGCATTGTACATTTTTTGTACTGACGTCGTGTAATCTTAAAGGTGTCCTTTAGGGGAATAATATCCTTTCAAAAAGTTTTTACATTTAGCGGAATTATTTTTTTACATTTATGGTAAAAGAAAAGTTTTTACATTTAGCGGAATTTTTTTTTACATTTATGACAAGTTGATTTTTACATTTATAACAACAGGTTTTACATTTAGCGTAGGTTTTACATTTAGAGTAAGATTTTTTTACATTTATGACCGTTTTTACATTTAAGGGTCCTACAACTTGTTCTCGTCCTAATATAGCTGAAATATTGTTCCCTGGACGTAAAACTGGCAAAATGATGTCCATAGATGATATGAAAAAATTTGTTTATGTCATATATATATATAAATAAAAATTCGTGCATTACGGCCATCATTTTCATTTCTTAGTCATACACCTCCGGCTTCAAATCCAAAAACGAATTACCCTTACCATTATCAAAAACATAACAATTTTCTGAAGGTGTAACAGAATTCGTATGTGGGCATCGCTTTGCCATACCTTGTAGATGTATTTAATATTGCAACGGTCAAGGGAGTGGTTTCATTTCAAAGAGATGTACTTTTACACCAGAAGCCGACTTCCTTAAAGACTGCCTGCGGAGAGAGAACACACTTTACACATTGTTGTTAATTGATTGACAGTACTGTCGTAAGAAGATTTAACATTTGATTGGTTGGAATCAAATGTAAAATTATCTTTGGATAGTCCCAAATTAGTCGTTCTACATGTTACAAACCCGGTCTTTCGTGTTACGATGTCAGTCAATTATCAACAATATTTCTCTCTTGCTCTCTCTGCGATCAGTATTGCCTTGGGTGTAAATTTAAAGTACATATCGTTAAAATGAAACTTTTGCCACTCGCTTGACCGATGCAATAATTATTTACAATATGTTGTTTTGAAATGTTCCAGTATTGTTTTGAATAAAACTTCTGTTTCAGATTAATGTATCAATTATATCAATATCTTCAAAAGTTGTTTAAAGCACAATTTTATAAATATATAAGAAAAAAAATGGTAATGGCATCCTAATAAAAGAATGAAGTGTACATTAATGACACGAGTGCTAAAATCAAATGTTTTCAATTATACAAAAGTACGAAAAATTGAAACATCTTAAAAACGAAAAAAAAAAAAAAAAAAAGAGTCACCACTCCGAATCTTTTAGATTGTGACATGATTCATCATGGTTTGTCTCTTCCTATACAGTAAAAACACTTTCAAACACATTTATCATGTTTATCCAATACCCTAGTATGTCCTAATTGATACCCAGATTGATGTTCAAGATCTTACTTAACAAGATCATGGTTGTAAATACAGTCTCGCATTTTACTCTTAAATGAAATTCAGCAAACACTTAGAACATCAATCCTACATGGTGTCAAAAGTAAACAAAATCTGACCTTGAAAAAGGTTGATAAATCCTTGAAAAGACCTGGAAAAGTCCTTGAATTTCATTGGGAAAAGACTGTGGGAACCCTGATCTTAATACATTCAAAAAATATAATTAATAGAGCAACACTCACAAACACACGTACAGGCGCACACACAAAATATACACACATATTGCAACTATTAATCAAAGCGTTTACTATGTTTTATAAATTCATGCACTGCTAGAAAAATGTCAACATTCTGTTCTACATGATTTTTGGTTTTAGAATCCACACCTTATCCATGCCGTTAGTGAAGAAACTCTGGCTTAGCAGAGTAGAAAGCGGTTTAGTGGTGAATCTGGACGCCTCTACAATGAATCCCTGTTTACAAATGGATTCTTATGACGTTTAGGTACACATGAGATGTAAGGGGTGTGATAGTTTTCATCATGTGCTAAAAGAACGAACCTATCATAACTGATTTACTCTTGAAAAAGTATTTACATGATCAACATTAAATTAACGCAACAAACTGTTAAATGTACATTCGGAACAGTAGAAGCGTTGTTCCATTGCTTGGCTTTGCCATGAATTTGTAGAAACTCTTGGGCATATGTAGTGTTTCACAAACACATCTTCTTTCATCCTTTTTATGTTCCCTTACGGCTTCCATAGCTTTGTGGTTTTAGTAAATCTAATTCAATTTGTAAATGTGTAGATTTACACATTCGGAAAAGTTTGTAGTTTGACTTCTGCTTTATTACTTGCAATATTGATAATCGATCTTTGAATAAAACAATAAAATGTTATTTTTAAAGATCTTTATAAGTATTTTTACATTAAAACTTTTTTTTTTTCAAATTGAACAATTTAATACTTTTCTACTGTCGTTTATTTGTATATTTATTATAATTATTACACAATTAGCCTTGGCGCTGACCTCCAAGCTGAGAGCACCCTGTCAGCGTGTTCAGGTGATTAATATTAACTCTAGTTGAGGTACTTTGTCGTTCATGTCTCAAATTATGTCACTTCTATTTACATTTCGGTCTTCATTTTCTATACTCTGATTTTGCATTGTCCATTGATCTCTCTGTACTTCCAAGGTGCCCTATTATTTACATTGAGCCCTTTTGATAAGTAGACATTGTGAAACAACTTAATATATGAAATTGGTATTAATTTTAATTTTTATTAATTTATTTCAAAATACAACTATTTATTTCTAACCTTGAGATGGTATGTTGACATTTACCCCATTTCCTTTCCTTTTCATATATTTGTTGCAGGACTTAAAATTTCTTTAATCCTAAAATTACCGTTATGCTTTTGCAAGGTATTTACTGATTTGTTTAATAATTATCGGTAATCTCTGTTTTCACCTATTTACTGTAACATATATATATATATATATATATATATATATATATATATATATATATATATATATATATATATATATATATATTGTAATTGCGAAAAGGAGAGGTACATTTCAGCACCTTGTGTGGTCCCATTGATTTCCCAGTTAATAATAATATACCTGCTTTATATGTTGACCTACTAATAATAATAGCAAGGTGTACTCGTTTGGGAGTTAACTATTGTAATCCACGGACTTTTTGCTTGTAAACACCGAAAAGAAATAAGAAGAACATTAAAATTTCTTTCCAATACTACATTGTTTATTAAATTTTACTATGTAAGAGAAGATTTAATTGGATGAAAAAAATCATGTGACTTCAAAATAAATCAGATGTTTTAGCAAACAACCTCAATATGACATCACTGCGGGAACAACCCTGTTGTTTCCCGCTGAATAACCCGGATGTGACGTCACAGAGAGAAACAACCCTGTAGATTCTAAAAGTCGCTAGCAGATTTTATCCGTTTTCTTTGTGCGATTAAAACCCTCTCGATTTGGAATTAATGAAACTGTTTAAAATATAATAAAACAATTATGGCCCTCCGTTGACGTGAAACATCCAGATTTGTCAACCCTTGGAGGGGTGGTTTCCCTCGGGCAACAACTCCCTCCACGGGTTGACAAATCTGGATGTTTCCCTTAACAGCGGGCCATAATTGTATAATGTCGAATCCATATTCAAATTACATGTTGGGGTATTTTGTTGAATTACTTCATTTACGGGTATGTTTTTTTTTAATTGATAGGAGTTCTAAGCATATGGTAAAAGCCAAAGTGAGACTTATTTATCATCTGACTTCAGGTAATACCTGCCAATACCTATTTCGTTATGGAAAATATTATCCATTGAAAAGCATGGAGCGTTTTTTTTAAAGTATATTTTCTTCCCATATGTACTGGAAATCATCATATTAAAAGTGGTCCAAGAAGTGTACAATATTTTTACACAACCATGCAAAATCTAGTGCCGAAATATGCAATATTAAAGTCAGTAGAAGGTCATTTCCATGAGAAAGCGGAACAGACTTTCGAGCTTTGATCATTTAACAAATAATAATCAATATATATGTGAACTCTTAAAATTTGTGAATTCAAAAATATTGCAAGTGCGAATTCATTTTACACAAATCATCGAGCCAACGAAATTCGAATTCTTACTCATCGATTCATCCATTTACCACACTATGTCATGTTGGTCCTCCATGAAATGTGATTTCCTGTGCCGGGTACTGTTATTTCGCTTTTCGTGCATCAGGTGATTTTAACTGGTATATAAATATAAGGTTTTGGAAAGTTTACGGGATTGATTAGCTCAAAGCAAGTAAAGACACTACTTCTATGAACATTTCACAACAAATTTATGAAAAATTAAGAAGTTAATATGTTTGCGTAAAATGATATTTCATATTGCATCCTTCAAACTCCAGCGTAAACTGAAATGTGTAAATATGTCCTACCCAAAAACACATCAAATAATTATGATGGTTTAAACAATGAATGAAACCCATTATAAAATTCATTTATCTATAATAATGCATCATTTCATATTCATTTCAATATGTTTTCCAAAGAGAAACGATTTGTTGAGTTGGTAATTTTTCAATGGTACTGTGATTTTGCGTAGTAAATATACAAGTGGTACTGTATTTTTCTGTGTTTTGTACTGTGATTTCATGTGCATGATTCGTGTATGATAAATCAACTTTGTCATACTGATTTGTTTTTTTGTAAAAATATCGTTATATTTTAATATTTTGTACACATATCAGGTTTATCGAAAATATATAACCTTTTTAACTAATATAACAAAGAGTTTCAGAAGTATTCAAATCCAAATCACAACACATTTTATGGTATCAAAAATCAACTCAAACAATCAGAGCTTGGAACATATATGGTATATATCAAACCACTAATTCAACCAATCAGAGCTTGGAACATATATCAAAGTACCAATTCGACCAATCAGAGATTGGAACATAGTGAAAATGGACCTTTTGATTTGTGTTCTTGCACCTTTAAATTTGATGACTGATAGGAAAAAGAAGGGAAACGGGGAATGTGTCAAAGAGACAACGACCCAAAGGGGAGTAATAACAACTCAAAGCCACCATAAGATCTTCAATGAACGGTGAGGAAACCCCACACCAAAGGGCAGGTCGGAGTTCGCCCCTAAAAAAAGAGTAATCAAGTTCAGCGAAATAAACATCATCCTAGATGATAAACCCATTCAAACATTGATATCTTAGGATTATTTTAAGACTAATGTCAATTGACAAGGATCAGTGAGAGGGGATTTCTCATTTACTATATAAGTGTTTTTGTGGTGTTGTGGTACGTATTTATAGATGGCTTTCTCCGACACACGGGGAATCTCTTAGAAAGCTGAAAATTTGATATAATTTAAAGGAGGTATGAACGACATATATTGTCTTTGGAATGTTTAACTTAAGATATATTGTCCAGGGAGCTTTGAAAATTCCAAATTTTAGTTGAAAAGGTATAAAAGAGATGAACTAGTGGTTTCACAGCTATAATTGAATTCTGAAGCGTATTCTGAAATGCTGTAGATGGAGGATGAAGATAGGCTTTTGGCCGACGACGTACCTCGTGACACACGAGATGCAAGTACGTCAGGGGTGGAGAAAAATGAGATAACCCCAATTGCCTCACTGCAAAGAGATATGCATATAATGGCAACGTCTATGCAAAAAATGAGCGAAGCTTGGGCGGTTATTGCCGACAAAAAAACAGTTGGAAAATGTGTCCATAACGTTCAAGAGAAAATCGCATGGTCAAGAAAATTTCACAATTTCAAAAACGAGAAAATACGAGACAAAGAACACAGATTCTGACTCAGAATCATGTTCTGGGGACACTGACGACGACTCAGATGAAGTTGAGTAACAAACAAAATCTTCTCGAAACGAGAAAGATGAGGCCCAGAAAGAGGATAAGATACATAGTGACAATGATTCTGCACTTATGGATGAAATATCACAAGAATATGAGGTTAATCATAAAGGGCCTAAAGTGGATGAATCTGTTGCTAAAGTAGTAAACAAGAGATTGAAAAGTGAGATGGAGATAAAAATCCTAAAAGAAAAAGCGGAGAAATACCCCGTGCCCGAAAATTGTGAGAACCTTCAGGTGCCTCGGGTTAATAATGCCATCTGGAAAAATCTTGACAGATACCATAAAACATTAGACTTGAAATATGTAAATACACAAAAGAACTGTGTTGCCATAGGATCGGCACTGGCATCATGTTTACAATCTCTGGTCACTGATGAGAAACCAGATGTTAAGACTATGATTAGAAAGATATCTGAAGCTGTGGGAATGTTGGGCCATGTAAACTATGATTTTTCACTCAAGCGTAGAAATCAAATGCGACGTGCTTTGGCAAAGAAATATCAGGTGTTATGCAATGAAGATCACACTGTTACAAACTGGCTTTTTGGTGAAGATTTACACAAGGAAATTAAGGATGTGAAAGAATCACAAGGATTGGGATTTAAATTAAAGAAGGATGATCAGTACTATAATAAATTCAGATCCCATAAGGAGAAGGGTTTTTGGAAGCGCAGGAACAACAAAATAAAGAAAAAGTTCCCAAAGAAAGAAAGAGACCAAAGAAACAGAAAGAGGGCTCTGGAGTCGAGCGAGGACGACTAGAAGACACAGAGGTAAATAATTTGTCAAGTATACTAATGATTGATGATTTTAAAAAGAAAGTTGATAGTTTCCAGGGGGGACAGATCTCTTCCCATTTAAAAAATTGGAAATTAATAACGAACGATATAGAAATTTTAGATATGGTTTACGGAGCACACATCGAGTTTAACACGGTGCCTATACAAAAAGGCACCATGTATTCGATGGAGTGGAGTGTTGGAGTGGAGTAAGAAAATATTGTAGTTGATATTAAATATAAGTGCATACATATTATTTGCAACTGTTGAATGTGTAAAATAAAAAAAAATATTAATTTGTGGTAGTAAGTTAAAACAGTAGTAAGAATTCTAGAAAGTCTGAAACGTGATATACGGTGAAGAATTGTAAAATGTTAATTATTTTCAAATTATAACTGTACTAATAGTAAGGAGATGAAGAACAGTGACGAGATTATCGAATTTGATTAATCGGTCAGTCTTCTCTATTTCTTAAGTAAAAGTAAATTTGAGCTTTATAACAAACAAAAGGCTTCCAAGAGCCTGTATCGCTCATCTGGACCCTAGCTTACATAGACAGTCTTTGTTAACGGATCTACCGTAAATTAAACCATGGTTCCATTTTGTTAAGTGATCTTAGAAAGACGTTTGAAAATGTTTCAGTTGGGTCCAAGTTTGGATTCTTTTTCTGCAGGGGACCACCCAAAGACTATTGTGGCTCCCATTGTCTTAAGTTGTTGAAGTGAAAAAGATCTTTGAATGTGTTTTCAATGTCAATTATAATTCTATTAAACTTTAACTTGATTTGTGTGTAATGAATTTTGTTAAGTAACCAGAAAAGTTGTATTAAAACGGAAACTTTTATTAATTACTTTGAAAGAAAGGAACTTATAACTAGCATTTATTTCATTGACACCAATTAAATATTGAGGTTTTCCAGTGAAACTTATACCAGATTTCACAAGTGAATAAATCCTCCAAAACATAGTCTTTTACATTTCTCATTTATTATTTTAATTTCATCAGGGTTGCCATACATCCTGAAAAACTGAAAAAAAAACAATTTTTAAACATCTTTGACTTTATGGTCTTCCAAACGTTTAGATTTTATCTGCACTGAAGAGACATAATTGTCGAAATGCGCATATGCAGAATCAAAATTCACAGTAACTTCGGTATTTTGTTATTTGTTACCACTGGGTCGATGCCTTTGATGGAGGACTGTTAGTCCCCGAGGGTATTCACCAGCCCAGTAGTCAGTACTTCGGTGCTGACCCGAAAACCGATTATATTTGGAACCTTACAATATCTAATTTTTGTAAATTTTGTTGAAAACTAAGGAGTATCACCCTCGTGCAAAGCTCTGTCCTTACCTGATTTTGGCTTTCTATTTAGATCATATTTGGTAATTTGTTCTCTATCAGTTTTTAAACATCTTTGACTTTATGGTCTTCCAAACGTTTAGATTTTATCTGCACTGAAGAGACATAAGTTGTCGAAATGCGCATATACAGAATCAAAATTCACAGTAACTTCGGTATTTTGTTATTTGAATATCATTTCAGTATTCAAGGGCCTGGAAAAGGCCTTGAATTTCAAAATATTTGGAAATATCCTTGAAAAACCCTGGAATTTGAAAAAAAGTTAATATTGATAGGCGGAATATGAGCAAAGTCTGCAAAATAATTATCGCATCATAGAATTTTGTCGACTATTTTGGCCCTTGAAAATAACTAGAATATCCTTGAAAAGTCCTGAAAATGTCCTTGAATTTTGAGACATCAAAGTAGTGGCAACCCTGTTTCATATATGTAGTAAACAATATAACTTGACTTCCAAAATTTGACTACTTTAAATCTACAACATACTAATAATTCACCTGTGAATTAATCTGTTGATCAGCCATGTCAGCCACTTGTAGATTTTTCGGAATTTAATTTCAAGATTAATTATAGTATAAATTCAGTCATTAAGTACAAGAATACATTTTTGTATTACCATGATTACCATACAACTGATTGACAGACTGAATACTGAAATATTAAAAAGTGCGATTACTTTTGCTGAATTCATTTCTCTAAAATTTAATGTAAGTGCACAATCCCGCTCCAAAACATCACCCAACAGAACAAATGAAGTAATATTCTTGACTCCAAAATTTCACTCCATCACTCCACTCCAACACTCCACTCCATCGAATACATGGTGCCATACAAAAATATGTTCCAAACAAAATTGAATTTTCAGAGAAGGAAGAAAAGATAATTGATGAAGAGGTAGCTGGTATTAATAAACAAGAGAAAAATTGTAGAATCTCATCACGAAAAGGGTGAATTTATTTCGAATATTTTTGTTAGAGACAAAAAAAGATGGAAATCATCGAGTGATACTTGACTTAAAGCCTCTGAATAAATATGTAAAATATCGTCATTTTAAAATGGACAGTTTAAATTCAGTCCTAAAACTTGTGAATAAAGATATTTGGATGAGCTCTATAGATTTGAAACAGGCTTTCCATACTTGTGCAGTTGCGAAAGAGCATCAAAAATATTTAAAATTTTATTGGAAAGGGGTTTTATATAAATGTGCCCAAGGAAGTTTACAAAACTATTGAAACCTGTATTGTCTAAGTTACGATTGCAAGGTCATATCATCAGTGCATACATTGATGACACATTCTTGGCTGCTGAATCTGAGAATGATTGTTGAAGTAACGTTATGGATACCGTTGTGCTGTTAGAAAAACTAGGGTTTAATTGTAATTCATCCCGATAAATCTAGCTTTACACCCAGGAAAATAATGACGTTTCTAGGGTTCGTAATCAATTCAGAAAACATGACGGATTCTTTAACTTCTGAAAAAGCTTTAAAGCTAAAAAATTTGTCTATCAATATTTATAAGAAGAAAAAAGTCACAATTAGGAAACTAGCACAGTTATTGGGTGACAGCCTCATTTTCAGGTGTTATGTATGCACCTTTATATTACAGAACTATCGAAATAGAGAAGTCAGAGGCCTTGAAGAGAGCAAAGGGAGATTTTGATCAGAAAATAACTTTGTCCAACAAGGCAAAAATAGATCTCCTTTGGTGGATTGAAAATATTGAAAGTGCATATAACATTATCTCTAGAGATTCACCTGATTTAACAATGTACACAGACAGTAGTAGAATATTGAAAGTGCATATAACATTATCTCTAGAGATTCACCTGATTTAACAATGTACACAGACAGTAGTAGTAAAATCGGTTGGGGTGCTATTTTAGACGATAAAAGGTGTGGAGATAATTGGACAGTTATAGAAAAAAGACATCACATCAATTATCTTGAATTAAAAGCTGTTTATTTAGCATGTAAATCTTTTAAAACGATTATTAGAGATAAGCACATATAATCAAACAGCTGTTAGCTGTGTAAATAACAAAATACCGAAGTTACTGCTAATTTATTTTCTGCATATGCGCATTTTGACAACTTATGTCTCATCAGTGCAGATAAAACCAAAACATTTGGAAGTCCATAACCCGAAGAACATGCAAAAGCTGACAGAGAACAAATAACCAAAAGGGTCTAAATAGAAAAGCCAATATTCAGCTAAGGACAGAGCTATGCAGGAGAGTGACACTCCTTAGTTTTAAACAAAATTTTGTAAAATTTAGATATTGCATATTTCAATAAAATCGGTTTTCGTGTCAGCACCGAAGTACTGACTACTGGGTTGGTGAATACCCTCGGGGACTTACAGTCCACCAGCAGAGGCATCGGTCCAGTGGTAATAAATAACAAAATACCGAAGTTACGGTTAATTTATTTTCTGCAAATGCGCATTTCGACAACTTATGTCTCATCAGTGCAGATAAAACCAAAACATTTGGAAGTCCATAACCCGAAGAACATGCAAAAGCTGACAGAGAACAAATAACCAAAAGGGTCTAAATAGAAAAGCCAAAATTCAGCTAAGGACAGAGCTATGCATGAGGGAGATACTCCTTAGTTTTAAACAAAATTTTGTAAAATTTAGATATTGCATATTTCAATAAAATCGGTTTTCGGGGAACAAGCCATTCTGTCTCCCTCAACAAATTAACACGAAAATTATGGGAGTTTTGCATTAAAAACTATGTTTTCATAACATCAGCAAAAATAGCTGGTAAAGATAATGATTTAGCAGATAAAGAATCTAGAGTTGTAAGGAAAAAAACGGAATGGAAATTAGATTGTAAATATTTGAAGCAAAGGCTAGATATCTTGAAATTTGCACCACAAATTGATATGTTTGCGTCAATAATCAATAGACAATTAAAAAAATATGTTTCTTACTGGTGTGATCCAGGTGCAATTGCAATTGACTGACGCGTTTACGCTTAACTGGTCATCATATTAATTTTATGCATTTCCTCCTTTCAGCTTGATTGCAAGGGTATTACAGAAGATAACACTGGACAAGGCAACAGGAGTGATAATTGTTCCATATTGGCCGACACAGATTTGGTTTTCGAAACTGACAAGGATGTTAATCGCGAAACTAGTGATGCTTCCAACGGGGAAAAGAATGCTACATTTACCATCGTATCCAGAGACATTGCAACCGTTGCACAAAAAATTGAGAATATTGATATGCCTTGTATTGGGCAGTATTTGCAAAAGACTGGAGTTTCACAAAAAGCTCAAACACTCATTTTCGGAGCCTGGAGAAAAGGAACTAAAAAACAATACAAGGTCTGCCTTGAGAAGTGGAAAAATTATTGCAATTCCGCAGGGTGTGATCCAATTACACAACCTTTGAAATGTGCGATTAATTTTCTTGCAGATTTAGCGGATGACCATGGATATAGTGCAGTGAACACCGCAAGAAGTGCGTTATCTTCTATAATAACTTTGTCCAATGGAAATAATTTTGGGAAACATCATTTGGTAAAAAGACTTTTGAAGGGAATATTTGAGAAAAAAAAACCTTCATTACCACGTTATTGTAGCATCTGGGATGTTAAATTGGTGTTTGACTATATTAAACAAATGGATGTAGATATTTCTCTGAAGGAATTGACTCTAAAATTAGTCGTCTTGTTAGCTATTTTAACGGGACAGCGATGTTATACTGAATATTGTCTAAATCGTTTTACACCTTAAACATTTGTGTTTTTCCTGCTGCATGCGCCACTTCGGAAAGTCAACGGAACAGCCAAATATCAACATATTTAGAGTTCTAAATGCAGTGTCAAATTAGAACCGAAATAATTTATAAAATGACATTTTTATATTCAGTATAGGTGAATTAATAGATTAAACGAGACTTACCTGTAAGTTAAAGTTTGATCCAGATTCTATCGAGTTATAGCCAGGAATGGAGGAATCATGTGCCCTACCCTTGATTACCCACCCTTATTTAGGGTATCATGTACCCATTAGGGCTTTAAAGACTGATCATGCGCAGGCGCACACATCTCACATGATTCCTCCGTTCCTGACTATAACTCGATAGAATCTGGATCAAACTTCAACTTACATGTAAGTCTCGTTTAATCTATTAATTCACCTATACTGAATATAAAAATGTCATTTTATAAATTATTTCGGTTCTAATTTGACACTTCATTTAGAACTCTAAATATGTTGATATTTGGCTGTTCCGTTGACTTTCCGAAGTGGCGCATGCAAATGTTTAAGGTGTAAAACGATCTAGACAATATTCAGTATAATTTTACTTCATATTAGTTTTATATTATTTAAATGGTCTCGGGTGATATGTTATCTAACCTTCATGTAGCTCATATGTGTAAAGTATTAATAGACATTTTCACCATAAGCCGAAACCGAATCCGAAACCGAGACCGAAACCGAAACCGAAACTAATTTAACTTGAAAAATATTCAACATTCAAAAGTGTTTATGTGCTATTAATCATACTTGCATAATACTTTAAACTATATAGATCACCCTTTTAAAAAGTTTTATTCTTTTCGAGGAGTAAGAATATATGTCTAAGCGATAGTGCACCGTATAATTCAACATTTGTAAAATTTACATAAGTTTTGATGTTTTGATATTCAAATTGTCTTCGTATTTATGGAGTGGCAATTGGGTGGCTGGATATATATCTGAAATCTTGATAAAGATACTATAACATTACAGGTCCCTGGGAACAATAGTTTTTTTTCTAAGGGGTTGTTATATAGTAGGTTTATTGCAAGCAAAATTGGAAAAAATACGTTATTTATTAATATAAAAAAAAATATTTAAAACAAATATTTACAAAAATTCCGAAACTACAACATGAATAGGTGTTCTTGCTTCTTCTTGTTGACTTGAGCTGGCCTGATCTGCCACTTCTTCACTTGACTGAAATAATAAGTCACATTTGACATACATAGAATTGAAACCGTCCTTTACCATGTCGACTTTCTTTGCATGTTGATTTTAATATTTATAAATTGAAACATATAGCCAAATAAATCTACACACATACCAAATATTAAATTTAGAATTAGGTAGGACATTAAAAGAGCATTAAGTGATACATTTGGCTTAACTTGTGTTCTATAATTCCTTTATTTTCATTAATGGAAAAAGAATCATTATTATGATAATGAATTGTGAATATCAAAAAAATTAATTATTTATTTTGATAAATGAACTATAAATGTTAATAATTGATTTGTAAGTATTTGTTATGATTTCCTAATATTAATAAATGAAGTATTAATATTAATAAATAATGTTTAAATATTTATAAATGAATTTTAAATATAAGAAATAAGCACTTATTTTAAATATTCAAAAAATATCGTAAATATTTATAATTGATTTATTAATGTTTATAAATGAATTCTAAATATAAATTAATAAATTGGTAATGTTATTAATATCAACAGACTAATAATAAACATCTATAATTTAATTGTTAATATTTATAATTCACGCAAAAAGTGGACAAAAATAATTGGTTTATTAATTAAGAATAAAATTAATAATTACAATTATTTATAATAAGTTGCCAATATTTACACTTCATTTTAAAATATTTATGATTTGATTGTTAATAATTAGAATTCAATTATTATTATTTATCATTCATTTATCAATATTAATAATCGGAGAAGAATTGTTTGTATTCCTAATTGAATTGTAAATATTAATAAATCAATTACTAATATAAATAAATCAATTTTAGAAAATGTATTAATGATTTATTATTATTAATAAATGAATTATAATATTTCTAAATGAATATAAATAATTAAAAATAAGCAAGACTAATAAATATTGATTAATCAATTCTTGATATTTATAATTGTTCAAAATTGAATAATGAATATTCATAAATGAATTGCAAAAATTTGCAATGAATTATAAATATTAGTAAATCAATTATTAATACTTATGATTCAATAAAAAATATTAAGAAATGAATTATAAATATTCGTAAATAATTACTGATTCATTTATAAATATTAACAATTCATTATGAATGTTTATGATTCATCTCTAAATATTAATAATATTAACAAATAGTCTATTAATATTGATAATTCATTGTAAATATATGTTATTCATTCATAAATATTAATAAACAAATTAAAAATATCTACGAGGTTTTTAATATTTATGTTTTCTGCTTATTTCTTATATTTAAAATTCATTTATAAATATTTATACTTCATTTATCAATATTTATACTTCATTTATTAAAATATGCACATCATTTACAAATATTTATAATAAACTTAAGTATAATAATACTATTTTTTTCATTTATAGATATTAGTTAATGAATTATGAATATTGACAATTGAATTATGCATTCTTATAAATGAATTGTTTTAAATATCAATTGTTTATATTAATTAATCATGTATATTTGTCCAATTTGGCTTGCCATAAACCTATTAGTGCATAGCAATCTCTTATAAAAGACCATTGTTCCTAGGGACCTTTAGGATCAATTAATCCGTATGTTATAGCATCTATATCCAGATTTCAGATATATTTGCCACTCAATACATACGAAGACAATTTGAATATCAAAACATCAAAACTTATGTAACATTTCACCAATGTTGAATTATATGCAATACTATCGCTTAGACGTACTTTCAAACTCCTCGAAAAGAATAAAATCTTTGTAAAAGGATAATCTATATAGTTCAAAGACTTATGCAAGTATGTTTTATATCACAGAAACTCTTTTGAATGTTGAATGTTATTCAAGTTAATTGGTTTCGGTTTCGGTTTCGGCTTATGGTGAAAATGTCTAATAAATATATATTAATAAAGATGAAGAACAACAATGAAAGCGTTGTTCCATTTGCTTTATCTTGCCATGTATTTATAGGGATTTTGTCCCATGTACATTTACTCCATATCCCGTTATTTGTTCATAAGCAGTCAGCAATTTAAGATTTCCCTTTTCTGGGTGATAACGTTTACTTGTTTGAACTTTAGTTCATTTGATTTGTTGTTATCAGTCAGATGCTTCGTTGTATTGCAGTAATTTATAAAATAGTTATTGGAAAAGTGGTCATTATCGTGAAACTGGAAAACACGAGGTGACTTTATAAACATAAGTGGATGATATAAATCGGATAATGATTTTTATGAAATAAAAACGATACGCTTGGCTATGAAATACACTGTCTTGTAACCCATGGCCAGAAATTCCGGCCAATCAATATGCGCATGCGTCAAATTGTCGGTTGACACTTCTGTCTAATTTACTATAGAAAGTAATTGGGATATTGAGTTTGACCTAAAATTGCTATTTTCAGATATGGTATTTGGAATGGACGTTCATAGATTTGCATTTTTCATTAATCTGTCTTTCTAATGATACAAGTTCAATATTCTTGGATTATTTTTAGATATTTCCTTTTAAAGTTAAAGTTTGATCCTCTCATCTCTTTACATTTCTTACGATAAATGCACAAATGGGCGTTTAGTCCGTTTTTAATGCATATTTATATTTGTCCGATTTTTTGTCAATACAACGTTCATAGCTTCATATAGTTTGTGTTTTTTTATTTCCAATGATATGTTTTACAATTTTCTAAAAAATTGTTTACATATTTCCATTTTCATTTAAAAGTTGAAGTTTTATCATAGTTCTGAATAATTTTTTTCTAAGTACTAACAGGTTATCCTAAGCGACATCTCGCGAGAAGTAACGAGAATACGTAACCAATCTCATTCTTCGAGCTGCATTCGACGAGGACAGTTCGTTATCTGTCCTCTTCTCTTTTTTAAACAAATGGAAGGATTTTTATGGTGTACTCGATTTGTGTTACATTAAGTTTCTTATTTTATTATCAGAGGAATTTATAACGCGAGGAGCGTTATATATTTGTTGTATTGTTTCAAACCGAGGAGGTTTGGAGATTGTTTTAAACCGAGGAGGTTTAAAAATGCAATTTTATCTTTAATTTTCTATGCCCGAGGAGGGTATTATTTATTTGGCAATGCGAGGAGCATTGTTTTGCTTAGAACTGTTTTATTGGTTAAATATCAGAAGTTTTCGAGTGTTATTTAACTAATTTTTGCTTAAGTTTTGATTCAAGTGTAAATGCTAGAAAGCTTTCTATTTTATTTGAATTTATGGATATTTGAATTGCAATAAGGTTTTCTTCAGGAGGTTATATTTATTTGTATTTGATAGGCAAAAAAGATTTTGAAGTTGAAATAGCCAGAAAGTAGTTCATTTTGTTTTGAATGCTCATTGCGTAATAATTCATTTGTGCTAGTAGTAGTAGTTTCGCTGACTGCTTTCCCCGGGCAGCGTGGAAATTTTTTGGTTTGATTTTTCAATGCTTCACGTGCAGATCTTGGCGGGAACGCCAAAGCAGGTTTCTTTTCATGATATTTCATTATATTGTAATTTGGCCAGTTGGTCTGCGGTGTTGCTTAATATATATTTATTTTTATGTAATATACTTTAAGTCTCGGTATATACGTATAATCCCAGAAAGGCTGTCTTGAGTTACCCGGGGTCCAACGCTGGACCAGGTCAATATACATTTTTGATAGATGATGGTAAATATAACATAGCTAAATTGTTGTTATAATGAACATTATTTTTTCAATCTGTTGATTTTGCTCAAGCTAGTATGTATGTTTGTTTGTATGTTTTTAATCATGTGTGTTTTGTGTCATTGCCCCCTGTGGGTCGGTCCATGATTGGTATAAAATATTTGATTTGATTTGTATGTTAATAGGATAATTTTGTTTCGTTACCTATTGTTTATTTCTATGCGTTCTTTTTATTATTTTGTTTTGTTTTATTTTAACAAGTGATTGTGATGTGTATCATATGCTGTGACTTTGGTTTGTTTCATGTGATTTTGAGTCGTTTCAGTCGGTGTGCTCGTTTGGTAATGTTCATTTCATCGTGATATTGATCGCTTGACTAGACTTGGGGCATTTCAGGTTCGTCCTAATCTTTTATTAGAAATATATATATTTTTATAACGTTGTTAAATATGCATAAAATAGTTGGTTTCTATCATACTTAAAATACTTGAGCATTAGCAGCTGAATTTCAGTTTTAAAGATGCATGTTTCGGTTACTACTTTAAGTCTGTGCCCTTTTTTATTGATGTTCAGACACTCGATCCAGTTGTATTGCAACATGATATTTGTTATGTAATATGATATATCCTTGACACTAAGTTATGTACATGACTTGTTTTAGGTAAAGTGACACTTGGCATAGTTTTTGATAGTTGTTGCATCTAACTTGCGTGTGTGGAAATGCTATAGAATTGTAAAAAGGTAAAAAATTTATAGTCTCTCACATGAATGTCATTTTTGTACGATAGCATTGAAGTTGTCCAACTACCTCCCAAGTCTATAATACGCTATTTTGGACACTTTTAGGTTTACTCGATTAATTTTATAGATGTTAATTTTCTATGACGTGATGTGTAATATACTAAATGCCTCAGATATGACATGAAATATCGGTAATGACACATTTTTTGTATTGTGGTTTTAGTTTTTAATCGTGTTTATCTTATTATATACTTTTATTTTTACGGTCTTTTGAAATTCATAGCGTGACTTCTGAATTAATATATGTGCAAATATTTCATAGTTTATTATTCTTGGAAATCGGTAATGGAAATTGTTAACATACAGTTTATGCCTTATACATTTGTTAACATGTATTCCTTCTGTTGTACATTTTGATTTTGATATCGTAATGTAAGGATAATCACTCTTACTTATTAATTTCGCATAAGTGATTTTTAGAATTATTAACGTTTATGGTTGCTCTCTTAAATTTTCCAACTTAAATCGTTTGGCAATAATTCATCAAATGAATTTGATTAAACTGATTGTGTTTATTTTCTACCTGAATATTTTATTTCGTTAGTAAATGTATGCCCGTTATGCGATATTCATTCTGTTGGTTTTGGTTTTTAATTAACTTTTTCCTTTTTTTCTAGATGTGTTAGTGTTTAAAACTAGACACGGTCTGCTGGGCAGAGCGCTGATGACAATGATTTTGATTACCTAGGAAGGCTAAAAGCATCCTTTACCATATTACAGTTTAGATGATTTGGCGGCAGAATTTATTAAACTGACCGGTGTAGATGTGATGAGACTCATGGGAAAAGATCTCGTTTTGGATAATGCCAGTTTGCTGATGCATCAGGCGGTACTATACGCAGAGTTGGTAGGGGCACCAAGGAGTTCTACATTAAACGATGCTCATATAAGTGTTGTTAATTCAACTACCATTTCTGATGCACAAGGTATTAATATTGTTCTGAATGTTAGAATAGATAATTTTCGTTTATATAGGTATGAGGAATTACGGGATACGAGTAAATGTGCACGAGACTATGATCCAATATATAGACGATAATACACACAAATGGAGACATCGAAAATACGTTTTATCAAGATTTTGCAGTATTGTTTTCGTCTTGCTCAAGGATATTACATGTGTTGTATATCACCCCGTTTTAGTCACAATGTCAATTTTGAATCCGTTTTGGTATTTAGTGGGATCCGTGTACTGAAGTAAATCGTGTGTAAATTTAAAAAATACATACAAGCAAGCTTTTAATATAATAATAATGATATGGTTATAATAATATACAAAATGTATTAAAATAAACTGCTGCGGTTTTGGATGTGTGCACGAGAACACCAATATTTGGTAACTTAGGTCTCCTGTTAGTAATTGAATTGTTTATCTCTTTTACAAAGGTTGACAAGGATTTTATCCAAAATTTTGTTAACAGCTGGCTCATTAGATTTGCAGACATCGGCTAACAGTAATTCGGCAGTTACGCTAAGTAACAGTGCTTCAAATTCACATGAAATGTACATGATGCAGAAAATGTAATAAATTCGTGATAGAAATCATATTTAATTACTACTTTGAATACCATTTAAGCTCGAAACAATTCAGCACTTTGAGTTTTAATTTAGGGTTTCTTTAACGCCTTGTTGGGTGGTTGGTATCGAAATGAGTTTTAAGGAAAAGGATGAAGCGAGCTAGATTTTTAAAATCGGGAATCTTTTCAGTTTGGTTTTCTCAACAGTTCACTTCAAAAGGTTTGTAAAGTCGCTCTAGAAATATAAAACAACAAGAAGCTGAAACCTAAACATGCAAAATTGAATAAGTTAGTTTTGGAATTAGTTTTGGGAATGGGGTTTTAGGAGCGAGTTGTGAATGAAGTGTTCTGTTGGTCTTTGAGTTTCTAACAGTCAAGGATATTTTATGCTGACCAAAATTTTATGCCAAAACTAAATAAGTATTCAGTTACTTAGAGTGAGATGGTGGTTTGGATATTGTGATATCCTAAGCGACATCTCGCGAGATGTAACGAGAATACGTAACCAATCTCATTGTTCGAGCTGCATTGAAGGGAAAAGTTAGTTTTCTCTCCGAATTTGAATATCGATTCTGTAGAAAAGATATGTAACCTTGTCTTATAGGGATTTTTTCCCATGTACATTTACTCCATATCCCTTGATTTGTTCATTGTCTGTTAGATGGAAACGCACAATCACTAATTAATTGATGATGATTGTAAACTTCAGACATGAGCAGTGGCTGCATGAACAATACTGGAAAACTGGTTCACAAAATATTTTCCCCACCCTCCCACCCAGTTTTGTTTTTAGATTTCGATTTTTGTGAATTTCACCCCTTTGTTCCTTCGGTAATCTACTGCCGTTGTTTCTTACACTCTTTGGAACTGAATGCTCCCCAAAATTTTATGCCAAAACTAAATAAGTATTCAGTTACTTAGAGTGAGATGGTGGTTTGGATATTGTGAAAATTTAAGTAATAAGGTCAGACTTTATTGTTGTTTTGACAATTCACAAGATAATTATATATTATAATGAACTTTGTCTCTTAAATGAATATGATATCAAAGGGAAGTGTTTTCGGATTATGTATAACATGCATGAGAATATTAAATCTTGTGTAGTTCATAATGATAAAAAATCAGATTTTTTTTTGCTTGTATAAAGGGTGTTAGACAAGTAGAAAATTTATCTCCTTTCCTTTTTTCTATCTTTTTAAATGATTTGGCGACATACTTTAAAAATTTAGACGCTATTCCGCTAGAAAAGATTAAGGAAAAGGTACAGGAAAATATCCATATGTATAATGAATTATATTTGTTATTATATGCTGATGACACTGTTTTTGTTTTCGGAAACACCAGGGGGTATGAAAAAAGCATTAGATATTTTTCGAAGTTATTGTCAGATTTGGAAATTGTCAGTTGATATAAATAAAACAAAGGTTATTGTGTTCAGTAAAAGAAAGTGCAAACAAAATAATGCATTTGTATTGAATGGGGAAAGATTAGAAATTGTTGATTTTATGACCTATCTAGGAATAATATTTAAATATAATGGTAGTTTTTTAGATGCTAGGAAAAAATTAGTTGATCAGTCACAAAAATCCATTTTTCTATCCTAAAAAGAGTGAGAAATAATAACATTCCAATTGAAATACAGTTGAAATTATTTGATTCTTTAGTTGAACCAATATTGCTGTATGGCTGTGAGGTTTGGGGTTTCGAAAGTCTTCAAGTAACAGAAAAAGTGCACTTGAAATTCTGCAAAAGGATTCTTAACTTGCGACAGTCAATCCCAAACTTCATGATATACGGCGAATTAGGTAGATTCCCGTTAGATGTCTCAGTAAAATTAAGAATGGTTTCATTCTGGTGTAGACTAATGCAAAATGAATCTAAACTTAGCAGTACTTTATATAGGCTAATGTTTTCTTTGCAACAAAGTGGAGAATGTAATTTTAAATGGATTCAGTTTATGTAATCTATTTTTGATAATACTGGCCTTAGATATATACATGTATTTACTCTAGGCAAGCCAGTATCAAATTTTGTACGTTGAAACATATACTTAGGAGCGATTATGTAACCAGTTTATTCAAAAATGGTTCTCTGATATGGAAATGTCTTCGCGTGGAGATTTTTATTCTATATTTAAAACTGAATTTTGTATGGAAAATTATTTAACAAGGTTGTCCGAATTTCACCGAACAAACATTACAAAAATCAGAACTAATAATGTGAAATTACCGATTGAAACTGGACGTTGGCAAAACGTCCCCAGAGATCAGAGGTATTGTCATCTGTGCCGAAATGGTATTGGAGATGAATTCCTTTACTTTTTTGTGTGTACAGATGACACTGTGTCTCATCTCCTGCAAAATTTAATACCTGAATATTATTGTAAAAACCCTGGTAAATCAAAAATGAAGGGAATGTTAAAATTATGTAACAGTGCTCTTTTAAAGCGGATATCATTATTTGTCCATACATTGCAAAAAATAATCTTATATATAAAATGCTCTCCTGTTCTGTATTCTTTTGTTTATATTATACTTCGCAAGTATTATTTTCATTATTGTTATTTTTATAATTTATTTGTGTATATATATATATATTAATGCAATGTATATGTTTTAGTTTACATTTGCTGTCAATCTTCTCTTCTTATCAATTTAATTTAAGTTATTTATTGTATTTTCCTCATGTTACACATTGTATTTTATGTGTCTGAGTGTAAATAAAGAATCTGAATCTAAATTCTGATATCAGTATTTATTGATTTTTCAGTGAATGTCATGAAATGATAAGGGTAAATACACATTTGCATTTTTTTTAAAGTAGTGCTATCACAGAGAACAAGGAACAATTGATACATTTTTTTAATATCGGTAATAAGAGACATATACAATATTTCATACGTTTAATCAGAGACATTAATTTACATAAATTTGTGTTTAAATGTCTCTAGTTCAATCTGAATCTTAATCTGGATATTTAGAAAGACAAATGTATAATCTGTAAATTAAAGATAGTATAGAAATACGATCATAAAAAGTTGTGATTTATTTTTGTTTGCAAAAGTTTTGAAATACGGAAAAGTATCTTTCAAGAGAAAACATACACACTTGTTTTTCGTCGTGAGTATATAAACAATATTTAAAGTGTTAATATTCGATGTCGATCGATTTTCTCATTATCATCGTACAAAGAAATTGTTGGCTTTTATTTGTCTGCATCTACATACGCGATTAATTTCCAGCATTAGAATCGTCAAATCATACCATAAAATAATGTACTTTTGTTCATTTGCCCCCTAGCAGTATTAAATGAAACGCCGTGTCAAGTAATTATTTTGCTGTAAAAACATACAATTTAATTGATATGAAGCCATAAAAATAGTACATTGTTAATTATGTATAGTCCCAGTATTATTAGATTTTTGTATTATAGTCGATTTTAAACTTAAACACTGACACAGGGCTTAAAATGTAGGATTGTTTATATATAAATGCTAAAATATTTACAAATAAAGAACTCAGTAAAGTAATGAGTCAAACTCATCATAAAATTTGTGTCAAAATCTAGTATTCCAGTATCGCGACCACGAAGTTCAATGAACTCTGAGATATATATATTTTTTTCTAAATAAAAAAATAAGCTGTCAAACTATAATCTCATCGTTTAAGACAATTTTTTCTGATATATATACCACAAGAAAACAAGAAATGCTCCTCGTCTTCTACGGTATTCGTTTCACATGGGGTATATCTGCTATTTTTTCCTGGTCTTTTCTTAATATACCGACATAAAATTACGATTCCTTATTTTATGTTTTGTTATAGCCTACCGTTTTTTCTTTCTTTTTTTAAAATTATTTAATTGTCTATTTTGATAGATTTGGAACGCCAAATCGATGGCAACATATTTATTTCGATATTTCATATTATTTCTGCTGTCTTCGCGTAATGAGAATTGTATTTATGGATTTACATAGATATTTTGTATAACACCAAGGGGCGTCAATTATGCAATTATAACAGTTTTTTCCTTGATAATTGGTCTCGGTAAAAAGTTTACCTGTCAGTTACCTGAGCTGAGGCCAATAATTAATCAAGTTCAGGAAAGACAACTCTTACTGGAAAAAGTTGTCCGTAATTTCTGGGGATGTGTACGGCAATTTTTGTTGAGTCATAATAAGATGGCGGGTCTTCCGAGCCCGATTAGGTAGACACCTCATTTTTTTTTTACTCAATTGACCTCGTTTTGCGTGAAGTTGTGTTACTGTACAGAATCCAAATATAATTGGGAGTCTCCACACCATGCGTCATGGACCAACGTTTACATATAAACTTGTATTTTATGTCCAAACTGAGAGTCTAAGTGCTTTGAAAAATCGAAGCGAATTTATGATGTTTGAATGAACTTAACATCGAGTCAATCCACTTTTCCAAAAAAAGTGGATGTTTATACCCTATTTTTATATCAAACATTACGATCAGCATACTCAGAAACTATAAATTTACCTGTAAATGCCTGTAGAACGATTTGTCATAAAACTGCGGTGTACGGCAGTGTCACCACCAATTGTTTATATTTTTTCCCTCGATTACGGTTGAGTCATTGTACGGTCGAGTCCAAATTCACAAACTCCGTAAGAAGTGTGCATGCAGATGAGTCATTTGCAATTGGTCAATATTACCTATGTTATTGTTGCATATCAGTATCTCCGATGGATACATGTCATTATTTCAGTAGTTTAAAGACCAACTTTTTAACTTGAAAGGAATGCTTGTTTGTATTTTCTATAAAATATATTTTAATCCTGAATTTTGTATTTTCTATCAAATATATTTTAATGCTGAATTTTGTATTTTCTATAAGATATATTTTAATCCTACATTTTGTATTTTCTATAAGATATATTTTAATCCTGAATTTTGTATTTTCTATAAAATATATTTCAATCCTGAATTTTCAGAAAAGAGCACAATGCGTTTAAAAATTAACTAAAAGTTTCGCTCATGACGAATAAAATATTTTCATACTAGAACAGAGAACCAACCCCCTCTTTTCAACTACTATTTGTCACTAACAACCGTCGGAAGACTTTAGATACCGATTGTAATGTATTTAAGATCATGAGGTCAGCACATAAGCAATTATGGTGGAGCAGATCTATGTAGAATCTGATGAATAGCTAACTTGTGACCATTTCTGTTGTTCAATAATATCCGAAAAAACTGACGAGTCCACCAAATTATCCACCATTTATTCGAAAAAGGGTATTTAGTCCATTTCATTACCTCTACCAGAGAAGTATAAAACACGTCTCTGACTAAAATAAGTCACTGCTAATGTAGGAAATCACACATTTTGCGACATTTACTCATCACACAATTGTTTTTATTAAAATATATACATTTCATCTCAGTAAAATTTTACTTTGTAAATCAATAGATATTATATCACTAACAAGAATTTGGCAACTACCCTGTCTTATGAGGAGTCCGTCAGTGTTCAGTACTGGACCGATGCCTCTTCTTCATACATATCAACGACATTATGAAGCAAAACAAGTCTATTCGCACACCGTACAATTGCAATCTCAAGAGCAAGCATACAGCACCAATTTAAGCCCTCAATTATCATAATGTTACCTAAAATAGTTAAAATAAGCTTTAGGTACACACTGAATCAATACAACCTCCAATACAATGTTACCAAAATACTACAGCAACTTACTTGGCCTACGTTATAACAGCGTATACGATTCTCTCCACTCATTTATAGAATAAAAAACAACCTTATTCCATAAAGAGATCATAAATGAATGCTGCCATATTCACCAACAAATTACCATCCCTCATCTTTCTTTCCTCGCACCATAAGAATATGGAACGGTTTACCATCCGAAGTCCAGACATACCATCATTTAAGTCTGGACTACAACCTAATATGAAAATGGCTCTGCCAAAAAAAAACGAGCTCAGCTTCCGCCCTTATCGAATTTCGTTTTTGATTTATACAACTGTTTTAAGATGTCATAAATTGTCAAATTGCATGGTTTTTAATATCCGATTATGACGATTATAGATTGGTGCAATATGGGTACACTGTGCAGTTTGGGTACTTCCACGTTAATACCTGAGCAATATAAAATTTATAGGATAATTTACGTTGATTAAATATAATATAGCTTGCCATACATTCAATCAACTGTGAAATTTCCGGAATCAGCATACAGTAGACACATGGTGTTTCGATGTCTGACACTTTCCACAGTGTAAGCGCAAACTAAAGGCT
>MJUU01020363.1:3469-17819 GCA_002080025.1 Modiolus philippinarum
GGTCCTTAGCAAGAACGTTTTTTGTCAAAAAAGACCAACATAGAAATGTAGTAAAACATGATCAGACTTTAAATACTGTTCAAGATATTGTTGGTGTTCGAGGTACTTAAGTTTGAGACTCAAGATCAACTGTATAACTTACAATGTTACCATGATTGTGGCATCTGAAAGCCAGGTGAGCAATACAGGCTCCTGAGATCCTCTAGTTGGTAATGAGTACTTCTTTTTGACTACTTATGGATTATGGATTTTCATATTGTTTGATTTTAATACCACTGATGAAAGGTTACTCCTTGAAACACGCGTACAGCATAACGAAATTTACCGTTTATTATGCAAATTGAGTATTTATTGTAGTACTTACATAGAAAGAATTATCACGAGATCTAGACTGCTCAAGGAATAACGATATGGACTGACAATGATAATGCCTGAGACGTAGGCGAGGGTATTATCTTTGTGTCTCTGTGAAAACAATTAAATTATATCAGTCAATATCAGAAGTTGGCAATTGATAAATATCAGAAAATATGGTTCGGTCACTGGGCCTAAACTGCTCGTAAAAAATGTGGGTGAATACGCGAATACGTAAAAAAAATTGGATGAAAAGGAATGTTCCATATTAAAATCGTTTTTATTTTCTAAATCAAGCAAACAAAAATGTAACTATGCGCATTCTACGAAAATTTGATTTTGAAACGATCTGACCATACCAGGGTTTTCAAGTTCCATTGATTTAAGCTTGAAGCGTGCACAAAAGTGACATTGACCCATTTAAAAACCGAAGACGACTATTGAATTCACTTCTGTAGAAAGAAACGCAATTGGAAGGAATAAAAATACATGGAATGCTCTTTTGTTAACCGAAAATATGAATTTAAACAGTGTGAATGGAGATAAAATCGTTTTATAATAGTAAACATATGGAATAAGCATATATATTTGGGTGATTTCAAGAGTACGACATATTTAAGAAGTGATTTCCATTCAAATTCATATATATACATTCCACAGTAGCATCGAACAAGATACGACTTTTTCAACTTGAGATAAACATTTTTTAATTTTCAAAACGCGAAACTTTTACTTTTTAAATAGAAAATGTCGTGTCTCAATAGAAACAGTTGTGGGATTTGTTTCTGTAATGATCAGAAGGCGATACTTGCTAGACACAATCATGATTAAGTCCGCTTCAATCTCAGAAACAAAAATGGTATATAGCTCTTCCTCTGTCAGATTATCAGCCCTACCACACCGTCTCATCCACAATGGATTGACCAAGTGCAATGGTAGATAAAAATTAATGTCGATGTGGGACATTTAAAGTCAGGGAACCAAACCTATCTATATATTTTCAGTAAGGAAGCTATCTATGTCTGTTAGCGGAAACTCGGGAACAGTAAAAAAGAGATGATGAAGTGTAAGCTCAAAATATTTGATAGGTCATGGCAGAAATTTTGACCACAGCTGTGCAGTTGATATTTCTTGAGTTGCTGACCATTTAAGATTTTTAGTTTCCGTCAATGCTCAGTACTCCAAAGCGGCATTGCGTAGAGACTTGGAACTTTCACCAATATACTTAGGTGACATATATTACATTTTAAAATTTTTAAAGTCACCTTTTATAATATATCGGCAAAGGTATAACGAAGCAAAGATATGGAGGCGAAAATTATTCAATAATCCATAAAAAGATGGCAATTCTGAGGTAACACAAATGGATATATCATGGCAAAGACAAAGAAAAATGAACGGGATCGTGACTAAACTAAAGCACTAACAGTTTATTATTAAGTTGTCCGCAGTTAATCATGTCTGTTCTACGCGTGGCATCCGTATTGAATAGAAATGATAATAATCAAAGGACGCAACTTGCGTTTCATTTGGGTCAGAAAGATTCGACGAGTTATTGGAATGTTTTTGTGACTTGTTTTGTAATGACCTTTACACTTGGTACCAAACAAAGTAGGGGGCTCGGTAAATCCCTTAGATGTTTTGCCTCGAACAACAGCACCCTTATGTCTGAATGCTTTCATAAATTACGTAGAAACGTTGAGCCAAACAATTTAGGATTTACCAGTCCACCTTAATGTGCGTATCTCATCACTGTTGTTAATTTTCCAATCTACATGTTCGTTGAAAAGGTAAGTTTTCATTTTTAATTAGATGAAATATTCAACGAAACGTACAGTCTTTGAGTTTAAGCTTGAAAAAAAATGTACAAAAATACTGCCACCGTTGTTGTCGATGTCCTCATCAATATCAAAACAAATCACCACCAGTGACATAACAATCCCATTCAACAAAATTATTTATTCTCAGATATGCTTCTTGTGATTATAATGACATGTTTCTGTAGACCAATGATATGATGTAGTGCCTGTTTCGGGGGAATCTTGGTTCTTCTCAAGATCTACATTCTTAATATCAAATCTTTCGCTGTAGTGAATATGATTATTAGCGAACTCTAAATATGTTTGTCGTTGTATGGACTGACTATTAGTGTTGGTCATAAGACGTACGTAATGTTTCAAAGACCAACGATGTGCTTCTTAACCATTTGATATGAATTTAGGCCCAAATAAGATGCTTCAAATACCCATGATATGGTACGTATATTTATGATAAGTCCCTGCAATATATGATATGCTTTGAAGGATTTGCTTGATTTTGTAATTTTTGCCTTTTGTAGCGTTCTTAAATGGACAACAAGTAAATTGTTGTTTTTTTACTTCTTTTTTTTTCTAGTATTTGTACGCAAATTAGAACAGCATGAATGTGAACTTGACGCCGAAATTCTTAAAGTTCCCTGTAAACATTCTAGATTCTTTTTGTTTCTATGTCTATGAATATCGTTACCCAAGATGTTCGATGGTTGTCATGTGATGACATTGATGTTGCAATGTTTTAATCTAGCAAAACCCAGAGAAATCTAGTATTAAATCAGGACATTTTTTCCCTGGTATCAACAAGATTAGACTCCAAAGGCTTATTCAAGCGATAAGACATTGCTTACTTTCTGAAGTATTTGGTTGTGCATCTTCATTTAACCCCTAATGCCCCGCGTATGATATATGATACACACTACTTGACTCAGGTATTATGACTCTCAAAGCCACCCATACAATTTTGGCTAAACAATTTGGGAATTTTATGATTACCTGATAAGTTTTGTACACGTTAAACCAAAAACATTCCATTTGCAGTCCAAAATTTTTCAGTAACGAAATTGAAAATGCAGTGCCGAAAAAAATATTAAAGGCGATTTTTGGACAGGGGTGGGCACCTAAAAATTTGTATCAGTAACACATCTGGTAACCACGCCTTTACTTTTTGGGCCTAAGATTTCATTGGATACCTGTAGTCAACGATAATAAAGGAGAAGTAATTTTAAATTTTTTCGTGTTTTTTTTTATAATATTTCCGACCGTTTCTGTTGTCAGCGTAAAGTATTCTACCTTCCATTTGTGTTTGACGCCATTGCTTTGAGTAGTTTGGTTTCCATGGTAAGGAAAAAGACGGAATTTTCATCAAAAATAGCAATTTTTGAAGAGGTTAGCGGACTTGCATATAATTTGCATAAATTTGCAAATAAACGAAATAAAAATGCTTTGGCACTAGAGGGTTATCATTTGTTTTAACCGTCCGAGTGCTTTTCTTAAATGCTATGTTTCGCTTCTTTACTTTTAAAAATGGTTATTTTCATTTTCTTGAGATTTGGCATTCACCCTCAGAAACTGACTTACTCCTGGCAATCACCGCCATAAATCTGCTTATATTGTAATATTTGCTAAAATACCAATTTTAAACCTGTGTTTGTAGTTGCAGTCCTTAAAACATTATTTAGAGCTTCTAAACTAAAGCGAAAAAGCTCTCATTAGACACTGAAATTATGTTTTTATCTCATAAACAAGACTGACTGCTGAAATCTTTGCTTGCCATCTTCACTTTTGTGCACGTTTCACACAAAAAGTACAAATGATTTTGAATTAAAACTTATACAGGGAAAATTGCTATAACATTTACCATAGAATAAGCACAATCACTTTCATAGGAAGGCGATGTTTTAATGCCATAATCAGGTCAATGTCTGACTTTNTTGAAATATATGAGACCATAACACATATGTTTACTCCAACTGCAATAATTTTAATGAGCTGTATGGCCATTTCGGAAATTAATTCCTCATCAGCAGCACTAGAACCCAAACAAAGGAAATCCATAATTTAAAAAAAAAATGCTTAAAATGCACTAAACCAAAAGAAATCCGAATAATCAGTAATATCAAATATAGCTAAGGACAAAACTACGATGGAGGGAGGTAATTCTTAGGTTTTAGAATTTACATAAATTTAGATAATAGTATTTGAACAAAGTATACACATGATATTATCTCATGTACAAGTACACCATATCTAAGAAAAATAAAGAGCATACATCTCTACCACGGGGAGTTGTTTTACCAACTCCACACTGCAATAAATGACGAACTCTGGTATTAAATATTTTACGAAAGGATATGGAGTAAATGAACATGAGACCAGAACACATATGTTTAATCCAACTGCAATAATTTTAATGAGCTGTATGGCCATTTCGGAAATTAATTCCTCATCAGCAGCACTAGAACCCAAACAAAGGAAATCCATAATTTTAAAAAAATGCTTTAAAATGCACAAAACCAAACGAAATCCGAATAATCAGTAATATCAAATACAGTTGAGGACAAAACTACGATGGATGGAGTTAATCCTTAGGTTTTAGAATTTACATAAATTTAGATAATAGTATTTGAACAAAGTTTACACATGAGATATTATCTCATGTGCAAGTACACCATATCTAAGAAAAATACAGAGCAGACATCACTACCACAGGGAATTGTTTTACCAACTCCACACTGCAATAAAAGACAAACTCCTGTATTAAATATTTTACGAAAGGATATGGAGTAAATGAACATGAGACCATAGCACATATGTTTACTCCAACTGCAATAATTTTAATGAGCTATTTCGGAAATTAATTCCTCATCCAAACCTTGTTTGCTTCTTTTGTGTTGGTTTATGTGGAAACTGATGCAAAATTCCAATCAGTAAGATCTTGATTCTCACCTTTGACTTGCTAGCCTAATCTGAATTTTTCGGTTATATGGACGGACCATCATGAGAGAGTGATTTCGAGAGGACTTTTTGTTACCGAACCATCATACCAAGGCAAGAAGGGTACAGCATTTGTTTAGACCCTGTCACACCTCAAGGCTCTAGCCAATGTGTTACATCGTTCGAAAATATTTTGTAAAAACGTTGAGGAAATTGAAGAAATTCTCTTGATGGACGCATTCATATCGTCAGACTTGCGACCTAGCAGGATCAACGAAATATAGTTTCTACAACGAGAACTAAGTTGATTATGAAATTTCTCACATCGAGTTAAATAAATTTTGCAAATGTTTGAAAACGAGGCTTGCCGAGTTTTTAAACATTTAAAAATTTATTTAACAAGATGTGAGAAATTTCATAATAACGTGTTTAAGTTGTAGAAAATGTTTCTCTAATGACACAATGTAAAACACCGAGGATTATGTTCCGAATAGATTTGGCGGGAAATTACACGCGAGTTGTTCTCTCACTAGAGACGACAAATATTTTTATCACACCGGTCAGGCGTTGGTAAAATTTGCTAGAAATTAGAGAAAAACTTATCATAAACCTAACTGCCCGGTTCATAAAATTTGTAACATCATATGGCTACGTTTCAAAAGTACCAAAATGCATTCACAATGATCGTGTAAAATACATCGAACTTCTATATAGCTTGTATGACTTTTCGTCAAATCAATTCTGAAGATCATTTTCAAAGGTAGACGATGCTACAACACTAGAATAGTTAGTAGACCACAAAAGTTCATTTGCCAATTGAAATAGAGCTCACAAAAAAGATAAGAAAACAAGGCAACATAGGTGAAAGTGTATAAAGATGACCCGGTTTACCTTTCACCATAAATGACTTGGCATGTTGTCGAGTGTGGATTTTGATTTGGTTTTTGCTAGTACACGTTGTCTTGCAGAAAGGATAAGAGAGTTGGAAGAAAATAGTAGAAAATATGTTATCTATTTTACAAGTCTTTATCTATAATAAATAAGCAACATAAAAATACTATATATAGCAGAGTTTCAAAAAAGTATTAATAATATGAAAAGGAAAAAGTAAAATTAAGTAAACGTATATAATATATTAAAACATATAAAAAATATTGCATATTTACTATTTTCTATGACTAGGGAAAAATTCATATTAACAGAGCAGGACATGCTTACCCTTCCGAAGCACCTGATGTCACTCTCAGTTTCACTGGAGTTCACACTGTTAGTGCCTTTTTTCTGAATGTTGTAATTTCTGTTTCTGTGCTTTGTATCTGTCTAACGTCATTGTTTTTGTGTCTAACGTCATTGTTTTCTGTGCTCGCGTTTTTGCCCTGTCTTTGGACTTTTTTTGATTTTTGTGAATTTCACCCCTTTGTTCCTTCGGTATTCTACTGCCGTTGTTTCATATTATACATTAACTTTATATTTGTTCTACTTGGCTTTCTTTGTTAACTCTTCCGGTCCATATAACAGTATATGAACCACTATCGACCAAGTGCAAATCGATGGGATAATTATCAGAGTCTAAACAATAATGCGATTCCGATAAAGAAATTATTACTGTCATAAAATCAATAATGTTTTCAACAGTAATAATGACATTTTTAACTATAGCATATATTGTGTTGACTATCATAATGATCTCGTCGATTTACACTTGGTCGATAGTGTGAACAGGCAACTCAGTCGATCTAATACATTGTGGCGTCGCAATTATTTTAGTACTTTGTAATTAGCCAGTTCACACTGTAATGTTAATATTTGGACTGTAATTTGGAAAAAAGGTATACAACCTAAAAAGCATTATTGTTTTTTTCTTTTTGAATCAATCATCACAGAATCATTTATTATATGCACTAGCAAACGAATGAAGATCATGTATTAATCTTGAGATTTCAGATTGAAAAAACGCTGAAAAAAAATGACAATGGTATTTACATTTCCGGAGTTACAAAAGTATAATATATCATGACAATTCTCGCAAAATGGCAGTTTATGGACTGGGTGTTTACCCGTAAAACACTTTGGATGCACCCCCGGTCCATAAACTGCCATATGTCCATGCCATTGCCATGAACTATTTGATAAATGGTTAACAAAAATAAAACAACAATAAAAGCGTTGTTCCATTGCTTGTTTTCTCACGTATTTGTGGAGATTTTGTCTCATTTGCTTTTACTCCATATCCCTTCACTGCTTATTATGCATCATTGCTGATTGCTTGCAATTTTATTCTTTGAAATATTTTGGCTATCAAGCTACGTTTTCTACGTCACAATCAGAGCTGGAATAATCTAAGCCATGTACAAAACCGAATCCTTCAGATTTAACAGGTCATTTTGACAAAAACTGGAGGACAATTGTTAGCAAACACATAAGTAATACACTGGATGTAAGCGTACAGGAAACAGAACAGAAATAATCATACTGTTTTTGGTTATTTAAGAACGTAATAGTCTTTTCCGGACAGTGTCCTTTCATTGCAGTTTCAAAACATGTCCTGAGTGAGAGCATATCCCTAAAAAGAAACACAAACATATATATATGCTTGATTTTCAGACGTATTTATAAATAATTCATCAAGCCCAGTATAATGTCTCACGATATTATCCATTGGACAGGTATAGTATGAAGAGTTGTCACATACTTCAGACAACTGTATAACTAGAGGCTCAGACACTGAGCCTGTATCGCTCACCTGACGAAATGCTGAAGCAGAGTTTTCGATGTTCTGCATGGTGGCCATGTTTTTTATGTGAATTTCCCATAGGGCCAAAATAAACTATGTTCTGTGCTGGTGGCCATGTTTTTATTGGATCGGAACGAAATGAGCAATCTTTGTTAAGGACCTTCAGTTCATCATTATTGTAAAGTTTGGTTGAATTTGCTTCAGCGGTTTCAGAGCAGAAGAAGAAAATGTGAATTTTCCCATAGGGTCCAATGTTAAACCTAAGTTCCGCGCTGGCGGCCAAGTTTTTTACCGGATTGGAACGAAATGAGCAATATTCGTAAAGGACCTTCCATACATCATTCCTGTAAAGTTTGGTTGAATTTGCTTCACTGGTTTCAGAGGAGAAGATGAAAATATGAATTTCCCATTGGGCCAATGTTAAACTATCTTCCGTGCTGGCGCCCATGTTTTTTTATTGGATTGGAACGAAATGAGCAATCTTCGTAAAGGACCTTTAATACATCATTCCTGTAAAGTTTGGTTACATTTACTTTAGTAGTTTCAGAGGAGAAGAAGAAAATGTGAATTTTCCCATAGGGTCCAATATTAAACCTAAGTTCCGTGCTGGCGGCCATGTTTTTAATCGGATCAGAACGAAATGAGCCATCATCATAAAGGACCTTCCATACATCATTCCTGTAAAGTTTGGTTGAATTTGCTTTAGTGGTTTCAGAGGAGAAGATGAAAATGTGAATTTCTCATAGGGTCAATGTTAAACTATCTTCCGTGCTTGCGGCCATGTTTTTTCTGGGATTTGAACGAAATGAGCAATCTTTGTTAAGGACCTTTAGTTCATCATTCCTGTAAAGTTTGGTTGAATTTGCTTCAGCGGTTTCAGAGGAGAAGAAGAAAATGTGAATTTACCCATAGGGTCCAATGTTAAACCTAAGTTCCGCGCCGGCGGACATATTTTTATCGAATCGGAACGAAATGAGCAATCTTCGTAAAGGTACTTCCATACATCATTCCTGTAAAGTTTGGTTGAATTTGCTTCAGTGGTTTCAGAGGAGAAGATGTATATGTGAATTTCCAATAGGGCCAATGTTAAACTATGTTCTGTCGGCCATGTTTTTATCGGATCGGAACGAAATGAGCAATCTTTGTTAAGGACCTTTAGTACATCATTCCTGTAAAGTTTGGTTGCATTTGCTTCGGTGGTTTCAGAGGAGAAGAAGAAAATGTGAATTTTCCAATAGGGTCCAATGTTAATCCTAAGTTCCGCGCTGGCGGCCATGTTTTTAATCGGATCGGAACGAAATGAGCAATCTTTGTAAAGGACCTTCCATACATTATTCCTGTAAAGCTTGGTTGAATTTGCTTCAGTGATTTCAGAGGAGAAGATGAATATGTGAAAAGTTTAACGGACGGACGGACGGACGACGGACGATGGCAATAGCTCACACTGACCCTTCGGGTCAGGTGATCTAAAAATTATAACTTTATGTGGCGGCATTCCTTGTTGAAAGACATTGAATCCTCTCTGCTATACACACAGCTGATCTGCACGAGCACCTAAACATCATGTACTGCGTAACAACCCTAGATTAAACCTACGAGGTATCACCCGGTTACCGAAAGCTATATTTTATATAGCCTAGGTAGCCGCGTGGTCTAGGGCGCTGGGCGTATTGCAGGCGGTGTTGCCATAGATGTCACAACAGTGATGGTTCGAATCCCGGAGGGGGAACTAACAATGTGCAGATCTAACAATGTTGGGCTGATTTTCAGACGTATATATAAATAATTCATCAAGCCTAGTATAATGTCTCACGATATTAGCCATTGGACAGGTATAGTATGAAGAGTTGTCACATACTTCAGACAAGTATATAACAATTATAACTTTGTGTGGCGGCATTCCTCGTCCAGCGCGCTAGACCACTCGGCTAACTAAGCTATATTAATTGTAGCATTCTATAACTCGGTGATACCTCCTTTGGTTGTATCAAAGAACACGATGTAGAGGATTTAAGTGCATATCAGCTGCGATGATGTATCGTATAAAGCAGAGAGGATTCAATGAATGCCACAACACAGTAAAAAATTTTATATATAGTCGTCTGAAGTATGTAACAACTCTTGAAAGTATACCTGTCCAAGGGATAATTATATGTATATAGACCGTCTTGACGGAGGTAAAGTTGAGTCAGTCAGTTATATACTCCATTATAACCCATTTTGATCGACTATTGACGAACTTGTTATATTTTATTTGACTGAGGTGATGAAATATCTTCATGTAAATGGGGATGTGGTTCCCTAATGTGCAGGTAGATATGAATTGCAATATGAACGTCTATTACAGATATACCCTGCAATATTATCATCATGTATTGCAACGTATTTTATGACGGTATTTTCTACTTTAAACAAAACTTGATAATAACTGCACAAAAGTTCACATGCTCTCGCTTTTGTAATTCATCATTCTAAATAATAAAATACCAAAGTTACTGTTCATTTATCTTCTGCATATGCGCATTTCGACAACTTATGTCTCATCAAGGCAGATAGAACCAAAACATTTGGAAATCCATTATCAAAAAAAAAACGTGTAAAACGTGATAGAGAACAAATAACAAAAATGATCTAAATAGAAAAGCCAAATTCAGCTAAGGACAGAGCAATGCAAGAGGGAGATACTCCTTATTATTAAACAATTTAGTAAATTTAGATATTGAATACTTCAATAAAATCGGTTTTCGGGTCAGCACCGAAGTACTGACTACTGGGTTGGTGATTACCCTCGGGGACTAACAGCAGGAACGAGTATACCTTTACAGCATCGCCAGTAAACTCAATTTCCATAAAATCCGAATTTGTTGATGACAATTGTTTACTTGCAATACATTTATCTCCTTAATATTTTGTATCAATTTGTAATTTAAACTTAGGACAAATGAATTCATTTCAACACCTGCAGGCGTTTGCTTTTTGTACGCACGCGACGAAAGAAGATGTTCTTAATGTATTGTCTATAGTATATATTCATATATTACATATGGTATAAGTTCCTATTAATCTCATTGGCTAATACGCTCACGTGATTTTAAGAATATTCAGTGTATTTCAGAGTTGTTTCTAATTTTTGGTATATTGACGCTATGTTTCTATTTTTAAGTATATTGACGCTATGTTTCTGTTTTTAGTTTTATTGACGCTACATGTCTTGTTGGACTTTAGTTTTTCACAAAATAAGCTCCTATGAAAAGAAATGTAAAAAAATATATTGGAAATCGCTTTCCACTTTAATAGGAGTTTCCGCCGTTTATATAAAAGGGGATATTAAAATGTTTCTACAGAGCAACCATTGAAATCAATGAAAAAATAACAGTTGTCACATGTCCTTGNTAACGTGATTTAAAGAATATTCAGTGTATTTTCAGCTTTATTTCTATCTATAGGTTTATTGACGCAATGTTTCATATTCGTTACATTTTGACGCTATGTTTCTATTTTTTTTGTAAATTGACATAATATTTCTATTCACACATTTACTGACCGAATAGTACTTATCTGAACGGTTGGACGTTCATATTACTTGTTTTTCATCGAGAAAGCTCTTATAAAAAATAATAAAAAAAACTTTGAAAACTGCCTTCACATAAGAATGATTGAGGGGCGGTCGTGATATAAAGGCATGTTTTTCTTGTTGTTTGTTTTTGTTTTGTTTTGTTGTTGTTTCTTTTTAATAAGAGATGTTTCGGCATATATTTATCCTATCAACACTCATGCAGCAACACCCTCTATTTGGTGTAAATATCCATTTCGAACTTCAAACTTACCAGAGCTTTAATTTCAAGTTCAGTTCCGGTGTATTCACAAAATCTGTCTCAACAAAAATGTAATGAGATACCATGAAAACTACATAATCTATTTTAACAATGATGGACATTTTACTCTGTCAATATATTAAATATGGACTTGTTAGGAATAAATTGACCTCGGACTTCGTCCTCGGCCAATATAAACCTAACAGGTTCATAAATAACATATTTACTTCCTAAAAGTCCAAAATTGATGAATACTCTATACATGTTTTGACATAGGCCAGTTATCAGTTTCGGAAAATGACAAAACTTGTTCAAGGAGCTACTTACTCACAAATGGCGTTCGCTTTGTTTTTCTCCTCAGTCTTAAAAGATAGTAAGACATTTGCAGAACAATTCTTTACAGCTACTAAAACGTCCACATTCCTTAAACATTGGATTCCAGAATATATCTCTGTCAATGTAGTTTTGTAAAAATATAGTTAACAAATAATTCACAGAGATTCCAGTTTATCCCTGTTTTACACCGGGCTGTCCGATTATGTTATACTATTTTATTCCGAGTATTATCGTCGGGTAACAAAAAGTGACACAAATTGCCAGCCCGGTTTAAACATTCATAAACTTGTATCTCTTTCCGTAAATCATTTCGACTGTAAAACGACAATTACAAGTTATTTTTATGAGAACTTAAGTTACCTTCAATTGCCGCCATATTTGGCTTTTCCAGTAATGATAAGTACTCATACGTCACAAACAAAACTGTTAACATTAAAACAACATTAGAAAGTTGTATTGTTGTATTTTTGAACGTAACGTCACTGGGCATGGTTGTATTTTTTCTTGCCGTAATACTGGTTAAATCGTCTTTTGGGGAGGGAGTAAATAAAAGTCAAGTCTTTTTCGCGTGTTGCTTATATGGTTATCACTTTTTATACCCCCGGATCTTTAGATCGGGGGCATATTGTTTTAGTCCTGTCTGTCTGTCTGTCTGTATGTATGTCTGTCTGTCCGCAACTTTAACCTGGCTCATAACTTTTAATCCAGATATGATAGGACATTCATAATTGGTATGTGTATTGATCATGTAAAGCTGAACATCATTATGCAAATTTCACAAAGGTCAGGTCAAAGGTCAAGGTCACAGAGGTCAAAAGGTCAAAATCTAGATTTTGCTATAGCTCGTTAATTACAATTGCTAGAGGCTTGATATTGTATATGTGAATAGATCTAATGAAGCTTTATACAAATCCACCAAAAAAATTTGGGTCAGGTCAAAGGTCAAGGTCACCGAGTGCAAAATTGAAAACTTTAACAAAAACTTTAACATTGCCTATATCTTTTCAACCAGATGTGATAGTATCTTTATATTTGGCTTGTATATTGGTCTTATGAAACTGAACAGCACTATGCAGATTTCACTAAGGTCAGGTCAAAGGTCAAGGTCACAGAGGTCAAAATGTCAAAATCTAGATTTTGCTATAGCTCATTAATTACAATTGCTACAGGCTTGATATTCTGTATTTGAATAGATCTAATGAAGCTTAATACAAATCCACCAAAAAAATTTGGGTCAGGTCAAAGGTCAAGGTCACTGAGTGCAAAATTGAAAACTTGAACAAAAACTTTAACATTGCCTATATCTTTTCAACCAGATGTGATAGGAACTTCATATTTTGTCTGTATATTGGTCATATAAAACTGAACAACATTGTGCAAATTTCACTAAGGTCAGGTCAAAGGTCAAGGTCACAGAGGTCAAAAGGTCAAAATCTAGATTTTGATATAGCTCGTTAATTACAAGTGCTAAAAACTTGATATTCTATATGTGAATTGATCTAATTAAGTTTAATACAAATTCACCAAAAAAATTTTGGTCAGGTCAAAGGTCAAGGTCACTGAGTGAAAATTTGAAAACTTAAACATTGCTGATATTTTTCCAACCAGATGTGATAGGACCTTCATCTTTGGCATGTATATTGATCATGTAAAGCTGAATATCATTATGCGAATTTCATTTAGGTCAGGTCAAAGGTCAAGGTCACAGAGGTCAAAATTTAGATTTTGCTTTTAGCTCGTAAATTACAATTGCAAGAGGCTTGATATTCTATATGCATATAGATCTAATTGAGCTTAGTACAAATGTCTACTTAACCTTAATTTCCAGTGATTGCAATTTTAGTATTTATTTTTTATGGTAGACATGGTTGCTGCCGGGGGCATAGTGTTTCACAAACACATCTTGTTACACCTATAGTAGTCTCAAAGCGTTTTAATCACTTCATTATAAGAATATTTGTTTTTTTTCATAAGCATTTAATCGATAGAATTACCAATCGACTTATATATACTTTGGTTGCCCCTATATTAACATGGTTGCAAGCTATGGGGAGTGGGAAAAATGATAATATAGAAAAGGTTCACTTACAATTTTTTAAAAGAATACTTGGTGTCAGAATAAATACACCAAATTTGGAGAATTGGGTAGATACCCACTTGAAATAAATATTAAAGGCAGAATGCTGTGTTTTTGTTATTTTTTTTATAAGTATTTCCATTTGTCAAAAAAGTTTATTCTAAAATTAGTTTATTTGCTACTGTACCTCTATCAACAGTGTTTTTTTTCTCACTGTATTTGTATTTTTCTTTGCATTTGAATTTGTTATATATTTACATGTATCTGTGTTTATATTTCATTGTTT
>MJUU01020363.1:18006-35427 GCA_002080025.1 Modiolus philippinarum
GAGATTACAATTTATCCCTGTTTTACACTGGGCTGTCCGATTATGTTATACTATTTTATTCCGAGTATTAACGTCGGGTAACAAAAAGTGACACAAATTGCCAGCCCGGTTCAAACATTCATAAACTTGTATCTCTTTCCGTAAATCATTTCGACTGTAAAACGACAATTACAAGTTATTTTTATGAGAACTTAAGTTACCTTCAATTGCCGCCATATTTGGCTTTTCCAGTAATGATAAGTACTCATACGTCACAAACAAAACTGTTAACATTACAACAACATTAGAAAGTTGTATTGTTGTATTTTTGAACGTAACGTCACTGGGCATGGTTGTATTTTTTCTTGCCGTAATACTGGTTAAATCGTCTTTTGGGGAGGGAGTAAATAAAAGTCAAGTCTTTTTCGCGTGTTGCTTATATGGTTATCACTTTTTACACCTATAGTAGTCTCAAAGCGTTTTAATCACTTCATTATAAGAATTATTGTTTTTTTTCATAAGCATTTAATCGATAGAATTACCAATCGACTTATAATTAAAACAATTTTATATACTTTGGTTGCCCCTATATTAACATGGTTGCAAGCTATGGGGAGTGGGAAAAATGATAATATAGAAAAGGTTCACTTACAATTTTTTAAAAGAATACTTGGTGTCAGAATAAATACACCAAATTTGGAGAATTGGGTAGATACCCACTTGAGATAAATATTAAATGTAGAATGCTGTGTTTTTGTTATTTTTTTTATAAGTATTTCCATTTGTCAAAAAAGTTTATTCTAAAATTAGTTTATTTGCTACTGTACCTCTATCCACAATGTTTTTTTTCCTCACTGTATTTGTATTTTTCTTTGCATTTGAATTTGTTATATATTTACATGTATCTATGTTTGTATTTCATTGTTTGCTCATGTTGCAAACTGTGCCTGAGTTCAAGATTAAGTACTCGTAGTCGTATTCGTTGAATCCAATATTCGGTTTATTGCTCCGACAGTCCCATAGTCAATTGGTGCGTTTGTCTGACATAAACGATGAAATGTACACGAAACAAAGTCTCTACAAATACATGGTAGAACAAAGCAAAGAAACAAAGCTTTTATTGTTGTTCTTCATCTTGAAGTAAACATAAGACCTTCAACAATAAGCTTAGCTCATACCTCATAGTAAGTTCAGGACGACCCGGCCCTAGCACCGGTTTGAGCTCAATTCTTTGCTAAATAATAAAGAATAATAGCTTCTTACATGAGAGCAGATCAAAGATCGGGGTATCTTTCATGAATGTAAGAAATTCCGAATTTCTTACATGAGTGAAAGATACCCCAATCTTTGATTTTGATCGAATGTAAGTAGCTATTTCTTCCGTAAAATACGACAAGAAACATCTGGAAGCCTATACTGTGCGAGTAACGTCGTTGCCATTTGAGTGTACCTTACATTGTGACGTCATGTGTTTTATGACGTTTTGTCATGGTTACGATTATTGTATCACAAAAATGAACACTTTTGGTTGGTCATTTACCCGTTCGAGACGAGGTCACATGGGTCGTCTCACACTGTAAACCAACATTTACGGAAGAATGCTACGTGTACATCTGTTGATGCTGGATCATCGACAAACATAAACCACTATTGTCATTAGCTAGTGAACGATTACAACATATAGATAAGCACAAGGCATTGTAAGAAAACTTGGCATTATAAAAAAAATAGAGATGTGGGCACAATAAAGAGGTAGTCAGAATAACATTTGGAAATTACAAAAATAACAAATGCAAAAATTTGAAAGTATTATAGTACATCCATGATAGTATATCCATGTGAGAAATTCTATTAATTGGACATCTTCTTTGTACGACCAAAAACCTTGCTTTAAGTGCTAAAAATGCTGATCCTACTTTTCGGTGATATACGAGTCATACATACATGAAAATCACATTAAGTACTATAAGTCCGATGGTCAGCTGGTCCGAAAGTGCGAGGGTCCCAGCGTTAGTCTGAAGGTCCGATAGGCCGAAAATTTATCATATATTATAATGGATTCAATTATTAGGAAAAAAAATCGTTTAACCAGTGAAACAAAATACTGCATATGTTGAGGAAGACGTTGTAGTGATAGGTTGGACTGGGATACCGATTTTATCAGAAATTAATGATGAAGATATAAAATTAACCAATACTGATTTGTAAATTATTCAAGAAAAATGCAAAGCGTCAACTTTTGAAAAGATACAAAATATTACAGTATCATACTGGTTAACCAGAACTGCACATTTTAGCTTACTCATGGAGATTTTTTTAAGTCATTTTGCGTGCGTTGTTCGTTCGTCCTTGTTATAAATTTTCCCCAAAACTTTTCATTCAAAAAAATCGATACCCTATCCAAGGTGGGCGCCAACAAGGAATTTAGTTAGGCATGCAACCTTAGAGGTCTACTAACATATACTGAATAAGTAGAAATTTTCGCGAGGGCTTTATTTTCTCTAATTTTACGATTGGCACATATTCGCGAAAATTTACCCTCGCGTAAAATTGTTTTTATTACAAACGTAACGAAAGGTGAGTGAAATTCGGGAAAATTACTCCTCGCGAATAGATTTTGGAATCAAAATCGCGAAATTTAAACCACGCCAAAATATCCCCTTTTACAGTATATAATCGAAAATTGAATCCTTAATAGAAATTTATTTGTATCAGGCCTGGCCTAGGTGAGCCCTAAAGGCTTTTGAGAGCTTGTTTTTCCTATATGTCGTTTCATGTGAAATCTGACAGAACCCAATAGCAACCGTGAAAACACTCGAAAACAGGGGATCTTTAATCTTAGATTATGGAACCTCTACCAAGGGTGATTGCAAGACCTATGTGTGTATCATCCGTGTGTCTGGATGAAAGTTTGTAAAGTCAGAATCACTAATCATCAATAGAAAGTGAAAAACAAAATGTTCACATATACCTATGGAAGAAGAATTTCGATTAACGAATTTTTCTGTGCGGTACTCATGCTGTGTCGTTTCTGTTTCTTTGTTGTTTCCAATGATGCCATTGTCCTTTGATTGTTCGTTTTGGATTGACGGTTCGGTTCTCATTTATTTCAGCACATCTACGAAAAGTAAACTATGCAAACGTTATTTTACTTTAACGAGTTACTAGTATAGTTACGTTCTTGCTTTGTGCCTCTGTGATGTAAATGCATTACTTTTTCTCATTCCCGTTAACTTCACTTCTGCAGCTGCTAAAACTAATGACGGATTGCCATGAAACTTTTTTTCAGTAGGGTTGTTGTAAAAAACGATCCTTACAATTTTTCAGTCCTAAAACTTGTCACTTACATTGCAAAGTTACAACAACCACTTGTTGTAAAAATGATCCTTATAAAATTCCAGTCCTAAAACTTGTCACTTACAATGCAAAGTTACAGCAACCACTTGTTGTAAAAACTATCCTAAAAAATTCCAGTCCTAAAACTTGTAACTTACATTGCAAAGTTACAGCAACCACTTGTTGTAAAAACGATCCTTATAAAATTCCCGTCCAAAAACTTGTCACTTACATTGAAAAGTTACAGCAACCTCTAAGTTGATGTCATTATATTCACAGAACGAAGTTCCATCATAAAAATTGTTCCATTAGGATAAAATTTTAAAGAGTATTTTTTATTCCAACGAAGCAAAGTTGAACAGTTCTTCCAGAGGAACTTTTGTGCGGTGGAACAAATATATACATGTACATTAACAGACAAAAAATAAATACTCGCAACTTTTCAACAGTTTATGTAGAGATGTTTCCAAATATCAGTTATAATACAGAAGAATAATAGTAAATTTCAATTTTGTTTCGATTGGTTGCCCTAGCTCATAGTCAACAGTTCTTCAGTGGATAGTTCGATTTCTAAAACCTAGATGCCCAGAAGCTGAATTGTATCGCAAACACGACAAAAAACGGTTCTTGTCAATGCTTATATAAAAAAATTCTCTTATAACTAATCTATATCTATTTTCACATAGCTTATTATATTAAGATACACTTAATACAAATATAAGAAAATAATATCTGAACAAAATTTCATAGTTTCAAAGATGAGAAAAAGGGTAAAAAATTAAACTATGTTCCTAGATTTTGGTCATGGGCATTTGTAAAAGACCTTCAAACCCGATTCCTGTGAAGTTTGAGTTCAATTTTGTGTAGTAGTTTCAGAGGGGATTGCCAAACATATGTGTTTTTCCTGTGGTTTTCCAAAAGGTCAGCTGTGCGTTGAAAACCATGAGTTTTTGGATGCAGTAGAACAGCATGAGCAATCCTTGTTAAAGGCCTTCCATATATCACTCCTGGATAGTTGCTTAAATTTTGATATTTAATTGTAGTTAAAGAGGAGATGTTAGAAATGTGAAATGCGAACAGACAACTGATGAAAATAGCTGACACTGACCCCGGGCGGCAAAACAACATGGGGTATTGCATCCTGCCTTTTAAAGCAATGGTCGTTAGAAAATTTTTGCTGATGTGGCTTTTTGAAATTTTTGATTAGTTCTTTGCTTTAAGGTGATATATGAACCTGACATTTTTAATCTCAAGGCAACTCTTTTGAGATCTGAAACAGCTCTTCCGACTATTTTGAGATCCCCTGCTTATATTATTACTTTCAAATACACAGAAACTTGCAATAAAGTGTCAAACTGAATTTTGTCCATGAACAACTGGCTAATTAAGGTTTGTCTTATTCGTGTTTTACCTGACTGTGTAGTTCCCAGGCAAATTGTGGCATGTTATTATAATTTTCAGCCATTTTAGGTGTTTCCTGTTATCCATTTTTTACAATTACTGCCCCCATCGAATAACCACAAAAAAACAAAAAAACAAAAAAAAAACCAAAAAACCCCCCAAAAACAAGAAAAAACTGCGTTCCCTGTATTTAAGTAAACCCGTCTGCTATTTTTCTGTTGCCATCACAACTTTGCACCATCTATTCCCTGTAGCCCCTGACAGCATCAGTTGTGACGGTCTTTTAAGATTAAATCTCCATATTTTTTCCTACACTGATTTTATATTTGGTCCTTTTCGGATTATCGGACCTTCCGACCATCGAATATCAAACCTTCGAACTATCGTATCTTCGGAATATTAGACATTTGGACTATCAGTGTGATGTTTTACCGCCAAAATATGTTATCACCTGTTTTATGGTGGTAAAACATGATCCCTTATAACTCGTGACTTGGTTGACACGAATGTGTTGGTCAGACATGAGAAAATGTTTCATCACAAAAACTCTGGTCGTTATGTCAGTTGCTAGAATCACACTTAAAAATGACTTAATACCGAAGTTAAAAGTGTGACCATTAAAACAACTAAAACAAAAAATAGCAAGATGTTTAAGAATACAAAATACCTTCTTTATATGAACAAGCTGTTGTATACTGATCTCTCCAACCTTCAACTGTAGGCATTTGTTTTACAAAAGTCTGCAAGACACTGCATCCCATAATATTTTGCGGACTGTAACACTTACTAATTACTTCGATATTACTGTAAGTAGACAAAATATAGCAAAGTAACAAATACATTTATTGCTGTTTCAGAGGAGAAGATTTGAAGGTATTAAAACAAAACAGATTTGGTTTTGTCAAAATTAATTAATTTTGGTAATACTCTGCCTATAGCCCCATGAAAATGGACCCTGATTAAGACAGAAAAAGTGAAAAAAAAACACATATGTTTAAGACAGAAAAAGCAAAAAATATACTGCGAACGTATTAATTTTTCGCTATTTTTGTGGCTGGCTTTGGAAAGCGAAAAAATTACCCGTGAAAATAAGTTTTTGTGTAGAAAAAAGCCTTTTTATCATTGAAAACAGTGAAAATTGATACCTGCAAATATGTCGATCTTTCATATACCACGAAAATAAGCATCCGCAAAAATTAATACGTTTATCATGCTTATAGTACCATGTTTAAGACTTATTTCTAAAATCAATACCCCGCTCAAGAAAAAATGGTGTGACGTTTCTATGGACAAAGTATATTTAATATTTTACGAAAGGATATGGAGTAAATGGACATGAGACCATAACAAATATGTTAATTCCAACTGCAATAATTATGATTGATAATAAATAATTATGATAAATAATTAAATCTTATGATTGCTGGTCTTGGTGCGTTAAACACTGGTTCTGTAATAAATATACTGAAAACTACAATTGGTGTGTAAGTGCATTATATCGAGGACAGTGTAATAAATAGTGTTCCGTTGTTTCAATAGCACCACATTGACAAAGTGGAGAGTCAATAATATTTTTTGTGAATAGATGTTGGTTTAACGAGCTACAATGCATATGAAGTCTAGAATGTAGAATTTGACCAAGCCTTTTCCCGATATAATAATACAAAGGTTTTTCTAGATTACTAGACTTCAAATTAGATTTGAATAAGCTGACAGAAGTGCAAGACTTTAGATGTTGAGGTAATACATTCCAAGAGCGTACAGTAGCCGGTAAAAAATAATTCGTATACAAAGTGGTTTGTGTCCTAATAGGGGGAATAACAGAATTTCTCGTGTCATGCGTGTGTATGTTACCAAGAGAACGGGGAACCAAGTCTGATAAATAAGGGATTGAAATGGTTTTTTTTCATTTTATAAAAATATGTTAACCTGTGGAAATCACGGCGAATTTTTAATTTATCCCAGCCAGTTTCGAAATATAAATTATTTAATGATGTTAGTCGGCTGTCCCCAGTAACAATTCTAGCCGCCTCTATTTGTACTTTTTCAATTTTTTTCAGTCAAGAAGTTTATATTGCTATCCCAAATTACATCAGCATACTCTAGTAAAGGTCTTATGTACGTCAGGTATATGGTTTCCAATGTTTTTCGGTCGAGAATAAACTTAAACCTCTGTAGTATATGTAATGGTTTATACGCCTTTTCTGTTATTATGTCTATATGAGCGTGGAAAGTTCCGTCATTAGATAAAGTACGTCCTAAGTGTTTGTGGTTGGAAACGTTTGCGATTGGAATATTATTCATATAGATGTCAGGGTGGTGTGGTTTATTAGTCTTTCTTGAAATAGTCATCGTCTCTGTTTTCTGTGGGTTGAATGAAACAAGCCAGTTTGTTGACCAGTTGTGAATTTTTTCTAGATCCCTGTTTAATATAATTATCTGCTGTCAATTGTGGAATGTATACAATCAAATATAAACTCGTGTCATCTGCAAATAATTTAATTGTAGACTGTATATCCAAAACAATGTCATTTATGAAAATTATAAAAAATAGAGACCCAAGAATTGATCCTTGGGGCACACCCGCCTTAACATAACCCCAGTCAGAAGATACATTATTATACTCTTTGTTTCCTATCAGACAAATAATTTTCAACCCAGTTCAAAAGTGACCCATTTATCACAATCAGCTATAATTTTTTCAATAGACCCTTATGCCAAACCCTATCAAACGACTAATGTCACAAAATATTACCCTTACTTCCTTACCCTCGTCTAACGCCTTACCAAATTCGTTTGTGATATTTATGAGTTGATAAATAGCCGAGTCTCGTTTTGTAAATCCAGATTGATTATCTGTGATAATATTGTTTTGAAGAAGAAAGTTGTGTGTGTGTTTGTATACACACCTTTCCATTACTTTTCCAATCACACTTATTCGCGATATAGGTCTATAATTTTTATAATTACTCGGCGAGTCTTTTTTAAACACGGGACTGACGTTAGCACATTTCCACTGAGTCAGTTGGAATGTTTCCGTTCTCAGTGATAAATTAAAAAGTTTACAAAGGGGGATTTTAATACGTTAACGGCTTCCTTTAGTAATCTTGGACTTATAGTATCAGGCCCAGAAGCTTTAGATACATCTAAATTTTTTAATATATCTTCCACTTCTTTTTCTGTGCAGATAACTATATTTACAAGATTTTCTTCTTGTCGAATGTTTATATTCGGGACTGGGACGTTTTCATCGTCAAGGTTAGATTGACTACAGAAAAAATCATTAAAAATATTTGCCTTTTCCTTATTGTCACATATCAAGTCACCATCTACCTGCAACGGGGGAATAGATCGATTATAAGAAGAGTCACAGTTCATCAAGGATTTAACTACATTCCAGTATTGTTTACTACCACGTGATTCGGACGAGATTTTAGTAGATAACTTTAAAAAGTAATCATTTTTTAAATTAATGACAAGTTTATTACTTCTGTTTCGGAGTAATCGAAACTTTGCCCAGTCATTTGGTAGACCAGTTCTTTTAGCACGTTTATGTTGGCGATTTTTTTACGAATATTTCTTTTAATATCAGTAGTAAGCCAAGGAGGGTCATCCTTCCTTACAGTAATGATTCGTTTCGGTATTGCTTTGTCCTCTTCGCCTATCAACATTTGAACGAAATCGTCAAAACTAATCCGCGAGAGCTGTTCTCGAAAAGAGTTAAAATCAGCCCTATCATGCAAATATACTTTATGTTTAAACGACTGTTGTATTTTACACGGTTGATCGATTACACCAATTATAGGAAAATGATATCGCACTGATTTTTTAAGTTACTTATTTCATCGTTAACAAGTTTACATTAAAATCACCTGTATAAATAATATCAATATTATTTGACAACGCAAGATCAATTGATTGTTCGATATCATCCCATATTTGCACGTTACTATTAGGCGGAACATAAAAAGTTCCATATAGATATTTTTTGGTTTTGAACCGAAGCTCGAGCCATATACACTCTACGTTACCCACATTTAAGNCGCTTCGTCTATTAATATTTGAACGATTGAACGTGTTATACTATCGACATCATCTGTAACAAACAAATCGTCAAAATTAATCCGCGAGAGCTGTTCTCGAAAAGAGTTAAAATCAGCTCTATCATACAAATATACTTTACGTTTAAACGACTGTTGTATTTTACACGGTTGATCGATTACACCAATTATAGGAAAATGATATCGCACTGATTTTTAAGTTACTTATTTTATCGTTAACAAGTTTACATTAAAATCACCTGTATAAATAATATCAATATTATTTGACAACGCAAGATCAATTGATTGTTCGATATCATCCCATATTTGCACATTACTATTAGGCGGAACATAAAAAGTTCCATATAGATATTTTTTGGTTTTGAACCGAAGCTCGAGCCATATACACTCTACGTTACCCACATTTAAGTCTGGTCTAACACGGCAATTCATATTGTTTCGAACATAGACTATGACCCCTCCCCCCATTCTACCCACCCTATCCATTCTGAATGGCGACTTATAACCATGGATAGTTATATCTTTGTCGTTTACCTGAGGAGTAAGCCCGCTCTCTGTATAAGAGAGTATGTCGTGACACGAAAACTCAGCTGCAATCAATTCCAACTTAGGGACGATACTCTGAATGTTTAGGTGAACATATGAGACCGTTTCGTTCACAATATCATATATGTTTCTTGAGATTAGGTTATAGATAAGTCGGTAATTTGAAAATCATCTAAACTTGAACATGTGTCATTACATTTGCATTAATTTAAATAGATTTGGAACTCAAAATATAATTGGTGGATGAAAGAACGACCATTGTTTTATTGTTATAAGGTACCATGGGATGATATTCATAGGAGAAAAGTTGACAAAATTTAACAAAATTCTCCTACGGCATAGCAAATTACGAAGACTGTGCGAATGTTTTTAAATGTCTCTGACTACCCGTGTTGGTCTCACATGGATATTTTTGTCAAGAGTTTGTAAGTTTTTACCATAAGGCATAAACTGTCTCAAATAACTTTCTTCTTACTATATCACCATTGACACGATATCAAACATTTTCCATGGTGCTTAGATATTGATAAAATTACTATTTTTTGTTTACTTTTTTTAAGTTTAACAAAAATAATAGTTTGAGCTTGAGCTCAGTTCCGGTTTAGTTCGCGATTGCAAAAACATTGTATTTATGGATATCTCACTACGCTTCGCGAGAAAGTTCACCCAAGGGGAGAAGGGGGATCTAATGTTTGCCTAAGGAGAAGGATCTTATTGGGAATAGAATTGAGAGGGGAAATGATCTAATGTTGGCCTTAGCGACGGGCGCAATCGAAATGTGTACTTTCTATATATAAGGAGCTTTGCTTATATATAAAAGACTTTAAAAACATCATTATGTGTATCTGTTTAAATATGAATAGTTTTATGATCCGATCTCAATAAAAAACAAATTCAGCTAATATGTGTATTTTGATCCCCATAATTTTTGTAGTTTGTTCCCCATCTTAAATAAACAAATCTTTTTTACACAAAGGAGAGACCTCTAATAAGTTCATATTCTCCATATTTTATTCTTTTTTGGGGGTAATTTTCGTTATTTTTCCATATCTTTGCAAACATAAAAAATTGTTTACAAGTCATCAATTTATCATATTTCAACATAAAATATATCCTTTACTTAAAAATCCTATTTCATCAAATTAGTCTAATCTTATTTGCTTATGAAATCCATTTTATATTTCGTAATTTGAACAACTATCTGCTTGATTCAATTCACAAGTTCACATTTTCGTCAAATAATCGCTCCTCTTTTAAAAACGTTCTCAATTACGTTTTGTTGATGTTAAATCATTAAAATTTCTTGCGATATTACATTTTCGCATACTTTTTGTTTTCCGTACTTTTCGTTATTTTCTATATCTTTTATAAATGGGAGTATATATCAAAAATATCGAACAGAGTGGTCAGAAGCCAGAAGTCCACCAGACAAAAAAAATCAGGTGGAAACCTTCGGCAAAATTGTCGACCGCAATAGTCCTGACTTGGTACAGGTATTTCAAAGGAAATGGTGGATTAAACCGGTTTTATGGCTTCCATTGCGGTAGCGTGCGGTAGTAACTCAACAGCTGTTACCATTGAAAGGTTGTAGACAGTTTAAAGAAATGATTATCCCAGTATATAGTATTTTCTTAGTATTGCAAAATGTTTTTCATGTTCTTTTTTAAGCATGTTTTTCATAAATTTTACACAAAGTTCATCTAACATGTATAGAATTGAATTTTGATGTTAAAAATGGCTGCCGTTGTCTAATCTTTTAGAATAGGGCCTGTGAGTCTCGTACAATTTTTGAACTTTGTACCTGGAAGTTACATTTTAAACAAAGATATATAAAGTTTCAAACAAAAAATTGAACGTCATAATCATCAGAAGTCATGTTTTAGCGGGAAGAGCCTTTGAATTGCCTGTTTATCATGGATTTACGTGAGTCACAAGGCGAGACTTACAGACCATATTCGTTCTATTTGTTTAGTAACCATTATTCAGTTATTGATTTCAATAAAAAAATGACGTTGACGTGACGGTTTTTATTTCTTTCAAATTGTCAAAATCAGCAGATACGATAGCTACAATTATCTGGAGTCAAGTCAAAGCCAAATACTGTGTATTCGTCACGTGAAATGCCATTTTCTTCATCGTAATATAATTTACCAGTACCAGATAATAGTCAAATGTAACTCCTTATGTATCTATCTCGATCAAAGTTTGGCTACAAAGGTGTTGCAGGCATTTGACTTCCAGCCAATGTTTACTCAAATTGATTTACATTGAAATGTTGCAAGTTGGAAAGATTAGTTGTGATTATTCCAATATGCATTACTCAAATCAATGTAGTTTTTTCAACTTCCAGATATTTCAAAATATATCGCTTTAATTCCCCTTTAAAGCAAATGAACAGCAGATTTGAGGAAGCCTTTGAAAAGATTACCTAAAAAGTGTGGCTTACCGTTTCAAACAATGATTCATTTATAAGTCTTCGACTAATTATGTTGGAAAAGCCATATTATTTCTGTATTTAACATGTGATAAAATCATTTTGTATGTTAATCAATGCAGTTCGCAAATATCAATTGTTCCGATATTTATACTGTTTATAATGGTCATTGTAAACGAAAATGTAAAGTGGAATGTGTTTTTCGATATCAACTTTCTACATTTTCGAACTGTTTTTAATTCAAAGAAATATATTTGAAAAAGAAAGGAAATGGGGTAAATGTCCATGAGACAACATGCCATCTCCAGATTAAAACAACGCAAAACAAAGCATTGCATCTAGGAGCCTTCAATACAGTGAAGAATCTCACATCATATAGCTTTGTACTGGTTCAAACGAGTTTCTTCTAAAGTAGCATTAACTTCGGTATTTTGTGATTTGTTTCCACTGGGTTGATGCCTCTGCTGCTAAATTTTGTAAATTATTATGTTGAAAACTAAGGAGTATCTCCCTCATTCAAAGCTGATTTTGGCTTTCAATTTACATCATATCTGGTTATTTGTTCTCAATCAGTTTTTAAATATCTTTGTATTTATGGTCTTCCAAATGTTTAGAATTTATCTGCACTGAGGAGACATAAGTTGTCAAAATGGCCATATGCAGAAACTAAATTTAAAGTAACTTTGGTATTTTGTGAATTGGAATTATTCCAAATAAAGTTCTACTTTTCTGGTACAGCCTTAGGACAAAACAAAAATAAAGAATGCATGCTTTTCAAAATATCTGAGATGCAAATGTTTCTTGAAAGACCTATTTGAAAACACAGCATTCTCATCATAAATATTTTGCAAATGCATTACATAGTTTTAAAGTGTAATTATTAGTTATCACTTTGAATACTTTTTTTAATTTCATTCAGTATGATATCGATATATTTCCAGTCGCCCTCTAGCTTCTTTTTTATTGCTTTCAATATAAATCGGATAAGTCGTTGATTGGGGAATAGTATCCTCCTTCTATTGTTATAGTATATTCATAAGTACAACAAGTAATTTTCAACAAAGTTCCGTTTGTTCGAACATTATACCATTTATGGGGATACTGAATTTCGGATTATCCGATTTCCCATGCGCCTTTCAAATTTATTTCTTTTGGTAATTTGGTCTTTAACCTAATTACGATAAATGTTTATTATATAGTACTTTTGTCAGGTGGAGTAAGATAAAACTTGATTTTTTTTTCAGTATTAGGCCATGGGTTGAAATCACTTTCCGTTCACCCCCCCCTTTTCCACTTATGATCCAGACCGATTTATTCAGTCCTTTTATATCTCCTCTTCAAAATAAAATATGTTAACACGAATATAACCTGCACGCATAGACAGTAAAGGGCCATTTTAATAGTACACCAAACAAAATTCTTGTATTTTAGTTTTAACCTAAATTTCATCTTTTAAGCTCCATAATTTTTATGTAGATAAGTTAGATGTACTGCAATTTGGTACCAAATTGAAGCTTAATTAATATACTTTACAATGAACTCATGTTTGGCCACTTTAAGCCATTTTTATGATCTGGGATGCTATAAATATACCCCTCAACCTGCAAAAAAATGCGAGAATGTCAATTCCATTCAGATAAATAAATCTCATGATTTGATAAGTTTTTATGCCTAATTTATCAGTTGTGATACAATGTTGAAAAATAAGACCATTAAACTCCTAAAAAATTTGATTTTCGGTATAATTTTTTTGAAAAATGGAAATTTTCGGAATTTGAATTATTTTCACAATTTCGAGTTTCTCACTTCTGGATCCCATAAATTTGAATATATATCTAATAATTGCCAATGCGATAATGATTTATGATATGTAAGCAACAAATTATGTGAAAAAAGTTTAGAGTCAGACTTATTGTGGGATCAGAAATGCCAAAATTAGCTCCCCTTCAACTTAAGCTTAAAGGAAATTTTAAATTATTCAGGCTCTTAATGATAAAAAGATAATGTCTTATGCAAATTATTGTGTGCATTTCCCCAAAAATGACTAGCAGAAGCAGAAGAATGATGATAAAATATCGTTTCACTATATCTAAGCTATTAGAAAGTAAGCTTTTAAACATCTTAGACTAACTAAATTCTCATTAATTGCAAAGATATTACCCCCCCCCCTCCAAAACAAAAAAAATAAATAATACAATCTTTTTCATTTTTTTTCAGCTTAAAAAGCTTCAACATTCTATAAACATCCAATAACATTAAATTTTAAAGACAAAAATAACCAGAGACTCCCATATATAACGAATAAGATCATGCGCGTGGTTTATAGGCAGATTAACAACAATTCAACTTTGAATTTTGTAAAATTCCGAAATGCTTTAAATTCCCATTTTTCATCGCCCAAACTATTCAATTTAACTCATATTTTTGCATTAAAATTGCATATTGCGATATATCAAATGCATTTTTTTAAAAGAAAGTGAAAATATTAATATGTTTTGTTCATATATATATATATATGTATGTACAGACAAGCATATTTTCGGGATTTTTAAGCATCATTTTCATGGGGTACGGGTAAAATTTTCCGTATTTGGAGTTACATTGAACACTCCTGGTTTTTCTAAACATCGATTAAGATAACTTATATATCGGTATAACATTGAATTGGAATACCTGCAGATAAATCCTACAGATTTGCCACATATAACTATATATCTGAAATGCTGAAATTCTCATTTTTCAACGATTCTGTACAAAATATTGAGTTTAATCTGCCAAGTGGGACTTAAAATGAAAAATCATGATAATATTAATGCAACATTTCTATATGCAATACAGATTTTTCGCGTTTTGGTTATTTTTATGCGAATATAGACAAAAAAATTGACACATTTAGAGTTTATTTGTTGGGGTGGGGGTGGGGTGTTCGGTATCAAGAGTCTCATTTAACACTCCTTGTTTTTCTAAACAATGATTTAAAACAACTTATGTATCGCAAAGAACAATTAAATGGCATAACTGCAGATATATCCTCCAGATTTGACATACAGTACGATTTAACAGTGAACGTTGGACAAATCTGAAATACAAAAAATTCCCATTTTTCATCAATTTCGGACAAAATATTCAGTTTAATTAAAAAATGACTGTTAAAATATCAAATCATGATGTTATCTGTTACCGTTTCGCATGTCTTTGGACTTTGATTTTTGTAGTCATGGCTTCCCTTGTTCCTTCGGTATTCTACTGTCGTTGTTATTCATGCAACATTGTCATATATAACACACATTATGCGTCTTCTGGTAATTTTTTTGCGAGCAAATACATAAAATTTACAATTTTAGGGAAAATTTTTTTTGGTAGGGGTAAGATTTTCGTAATTCAGAGTCACATTAAATACTCCTTGATTTTCTTAACACTGTTTTCAGACAACTAATGTATCCCTTAGAACAATTTATTGGGAAATCTGCAGATATATCCTCCAGATTGCCATATATAACGGGTTAACAGGGAACTTCGGTCAAATCTGAAATGTTGTAAATTCCATTTTTCCTCAATTTCCTGCACAATGTTGAGTTTAAGTCAACAAATGGCTGTTAAAATACCAAATCGTGATGCAGTTCATGCAATATCGTCATATTCAGCACACATTTTGCGTGTTTGAGTTAATCTTGTGCGAACATAGACAAAAATTGACAATTGTAGGGGAAATTTGTTGGAGTAGGGGTAATATTTTCGGTATTAAGAGTCACATTTAACATTCCTTGTTTTTCTAAACAAAGTTTAATGACAACAAATGTATCGCTTAGATCAACTAGAGTTATTGTTGCCTAGTGGGCCACGGATACCCCTGCCCCTGCCTTTTCCTGCATTTTCTTAAACATAAAAAGGAATTATTGGAAAACAAAATACAAAGTGGACTTCTATAATATGTAATTCAGGTCCTGCATAAGTTTGATGAACTTCTGATTAGTGGTCAAGGAGGAGTAGTGGATACCAGGTATTGACCATATGGTTTGCATCGAGGTAAGAGAGCTAAAACCACAAAGTCCAAAACGTGTCAAAAATCTCGAAAAAATGAATAATTGTAAAACAAAAAGCGTAGTGCACATCTACAATATGTAATCAAGCTCCTGCACAAGTTTCATGAATTTGCTATGAGTGGTCAGGGAGGAATAGTGGATACAAGGTGGTCACCATATGGTTTGCATTAGGCTAAATTGACCAAGTCCAAAACACGCCAAAAATCTGGGAAGAAGGAATTTTGAGAAAATAAAAGTGTAGTGCACATCTACAATATGTAATGAAGCTCCTGTATAAGTTTCATGGATTTCCAATCTGTGGTTTAAGAGGAGTAGTGGATACCATGTGGTCACCATATTGTTCGCACTGAGCTCAAATGACAAAGTCCAAAACATGTCAAAAAATTGGAAAAAGGGGAATTATTGGTAAGCAAGAAACGAAGTGCACATCTAAAATATGTAATTAAACTCCTGCATAAGTTTCATGAAATTCTGATCAGTGGTTTAGGAGGAGTAGTGGATACCATGTGGTCACCATTTAGTTTGCATTGAGCTAAAATGACCAAGTCCAAAGCATATCAAAAATCTAGAAAAAAAGGAATTTTTGGAAAACGAAAAGCGTAATGCACATTTACAATATTTAATTAAGATCCTGCATAAGTGGTTTAGGTGGAGAAATGGATACCAGATGTTGGATACAAAAAAAGACAGACGGACGGAAGGACGTACGGACACCATGAAAACTATATCCTCCCCCCCCCCGAAAAGCGGGGGGTATAATTAGATGGCAATTCTGCAGATATATCCTCCGAATTTGACATATATAACGATTTTACAGTGGACTTTGGACAGATCTAAAATGTTGAAAATTCCCATTTTTCATTAATTTTGGGCAGAATATTGAGTTTAAGTCGACAAATTGCTGTTAAAATTAGAACTCACAATATAATTCATGCAACATTGTCATATACAACACACAATTTGCTTGTTCTGGTTATTTTTATGCGAACATAGACAAAAAATTGACAATTTTAGAGTAAATTTGTCGGGGTAGGGGTAAGTTTTATGGATGTAGGAAGTTTATAATACTTCAAAACTGCCATAATTTGTACCTGTTGTGAAGAAGACATTATGTACTTCCATTTTATATCAACTTTTCATGAATTTGAACCTCTCACAGATCAGATGTGGCAAAAATGGGACAAAACTGATTCAAAATCGAAAGTATTTAAAGATGTGTTTTGTTTGTCTCTTTAAAAGTGATAGTTTGGTCATTCAAAACATATTAACAATATGTTTACATGCTCAATTTTTAAGAAAGGACATCAAAAGACTAAAAACAATTCCAAGAATTATGAAATGAAAAGCATACTGGTTCTAATGACCATTGAACTTACACAATTTCGAGAAAAATCTTAAAACTTACGTCAACATTTCGAAGGGGTAGGGGTAAGGTTTTTCAATTTTTATAACGTATTGGGTATAGAAATGGTACGTATGTGGAATATTTGTAAAGCTAATACCATAAGCTATCATTCTATACCATTTTTCATAATTGAGAGGTACCAATCAACAATTTGAAGCGTTCCAACATTGCGTGCAGGTTATGCTCATGTAAACATATTTAATTTTGAATTTGGTA